>JANHGC010005994.1:0-10578 GCA_027560395.1 Boaedon fuliginosus | reverse complement strand
TTTTAGGTATAGGTAAAGGTTTCTCCTATCCAGTTGTGTCCGACTCTGGGGGGGGGTCATCTCCACTTCTTAGCCAAGGGATCCAGCGTTGTCTGAAGACATTTCTGAGGTCATGTGGCTATAATCCACCTTCCCACCAAAGTGTTACCTATTTGCATTTTTTTTAACTGCTGGGGGGCAGGAGCTGAGGCAAGGATAGGAGCTCAGCCCATCGCGCAGCGCTTAGGTATCGAACCTGGGCTGGCAGCTTTCCAGCTGACAAGCTCAGCATCTTCCATAGCTGAGCCATGATGACCCCCCTCCCCCTCTGCATTATTAATATCCTTGTTTTAACTGCCTCCATCAGAATACAATATTAATATTTTTTTTATATTTTGACTGTACGCCGCCCACAGTGAATCTGTGAGTGAGCTATATAGCTCGATATAGCTTGATGACTGGATGGATGGATGGGAGGGAGGGAGGACAGACAGAAAGACAGACAGACAAGCTTTGGGCAAAAACACAGGCATGGATAGTTTGGGTCACTTCAAATGCAAACATCTCCTTTTTTTCTGGGGCTGCCCTGAGCTGTGAGAAGCAGATATAGCCCAGAAATGCTGAAACAAATAACAGCAAAGGTATTATAATTTGTTACTCAATGCATGGTGCAAACCTAAATGATGCCTGCAGCACAGTATGCTTTATTTATGTGTATAAAATAAATGTAATTCATTTATGCATTTGATGCAGCTGCCCATCTCACAAAACAGTGACTCCAGGCGGTGAAGAAGGACTGAAACCCAAAATAAAACAAGCTATAAATAACAAGCAGAAACAAGAAACTAAACACATTATGTTAACTATAAGATTCGTTATATGTGGTTTTATACACTAAAGTTATTTTATTTTTCACACCGTTTCAATTGTGTTTTGAAATTATCTCTCTTTCATACGGTTTTTATCATTTGTAAACTGCTCAGAGTCACTTAGATAATAGTGAGATGGGCAATGTCTAAATATGATTTAAATAAATAAGCGTACACACAATGTCTAAACATGTTCTACTTCAAGTTGTAGGACTAGAATCCAAGAGATCAGCCAACAGAGCTCACTTAAATTCCCAGCCCCAAAGCTTTAGGTAACAAGCAGTTTTTAATGCCTGCTTTAATGGGATATTGTGGAACCTCAAATTTGATAAATCACAGTTCACTCAAAAGCAGTAGCTTTCCAGAGACTTTTCCAGATTTGCTAACTAACCAGGATCCATATAATCGGGGCTTCTGAGGATTGAATATTGGATTTCAAGAATTCAGAACATGTCCACAATCCCTGGAATGTGGGTGGCTCTTTGTCCTTCCCCTATAAGGAAGGAATTCACTCTTATTGTGTTTTACTGAACTACTGGCACCGTTCTCACCCATTTTTAAAGACACATATCCCATTTACCTTCTGAAAAAAATTTCAGCCATTATGCCTTGAAATTAAAAAGAAAAGAAAAAAACATTTATACCAGTGTTTTTCAAACTTGCCAATTTTAAGGTGAGTGGACTTCAATGACCAGAATTCTCCAGCCAGCAGGAGGAATCTGGGAGTTGAAGTCTGCGCATCTTAAAATGACCAAGAAAGGTTCTTACTAATGGTAGAAATTCTAGAAACAGCACCGTCCTATACCAAGGCTCTCCAAACTTGGCTACTTTAAGACCTGTGGACTTCAACTCCCAGAATTCCTCAACCAGCATGGAATTGTGACTTATGTCCTTATATATTAATTAAAAAATACAGCTAGTCCTCAATTTACGGCCATAATTCAGCCCAACATTTCTATTGACTTTGCTTGTCAGAAGGTCGCAAAAGGTGATCGCATGACCCCGGGACACCGCAATTGTCATAAATATAAGTCAGTTGCCAAGTGTCTGAATTTTGATCATACGACCATGGAGATGCTACAATGGTCGTAAGTGTGAAAAATGGCCACCGGTCACTATTTTCAGTGATGTTGTAACTTCAAATGGTCACTAAGCGAACAGTCATAAGTCAAGGACTTTCTGTTCTTGACAACCTCTAGGGAAGGAAACTCATTTTAAATCTTCATAGCATTAACAGCAATTAAGCAAATCAAACACCGCCTAAGTCTCTTTTAAGTTTCAGGGGGGAAACCTAGATATTTTTTTCCTTTAAAGTGAAAAACTGAAAAAATGGAAAAGCTGTATTTTGGTTAAAGAAAGCAATAGCAAAGATATATAAAGAGGGGAAAAAACTGGATAATTCAGCACTGTATGTAAATTGCACTTTCAAAAAGGGATATTTTTGTGGCTTTCTCTCCTAAGGAGAGAAAATGCGGAATGCATTATAAAAAGATTTTTATTTCAGAAGTGACCAGCTGCTTGGAGAGGAGCATGCCAATTCGGAAGTTGAGATCTTTCTCTCTCTCTCTCTCTTTCAAATGTTAGTTCCCCCAAGAGAGAAACTGAAGAATGGAACTTGCATATGGTTTCCTATAATCCTGTTTCTTCTTTCTGCGGTCTCTTCCCGACAGACAATTCCAATGCGCTTAGCTTCATACTTGTAATGCAGAAATAACATTTCGTTGCTTGATGAGATAAGAAAGAAGTGAATCTTTGCTCCAGCTAATTCTATTAACTAATGATGAAAAGCATTTAGCAGAAGCTCTGTGCCTTCGCTCTTTCGAAATCTATAAAGATTAGCTTGCTGGAATAGGACAAAAATTATAAAGTTGGAAGGAGATAGTTTGGTCAATCAATGCCATCCTTTGTTCGATGCCAGAATCCAATTTAAAACATTGTCTGCTTGAATGCATCCACTGTCCAACTTAACTGTAAAATTTGTTCTAATCAACCACAGCTTGCCTTCTTTTTACTTAATTCCATTTCCCCAAGTTTAAAGATCCTTTTATTCAAAAGTAATAGATTCTTACTCAGAGAAATGGCGGAAAACTTGGTTTTGTATTTGTCCTTGGGCCAACTGGGTGGCAGTCTGGTGTTTTTAATCTCCTCCAGTCTTTAATCACCAAAATTCCCAAGTTTTGAGCACAGCAAATTTCCATTTTAGGAAAACCAAAACCAAAAAGAGTTTGGTCTTTTATAGAGACAGAACATACCAAAACGTAGACAAGAATAATTAATTTATGCTCCATGTTTTGAATTCCAGCTCCCATACAGGTAGCTCTCAACATACAACCATTTATTTAATCACTCTTTTGAAGGTATAACGACACTGAAAAAATGACTTATGACCGTTTTTCACGCAAAACATTGCAGCATTCCCATGGTCACGTTCGAATCAAAATTCGAGCACTTGGCAAGTTGGCAACTGACATGGATCCAAACAGAGGGCAATTTAATTTGGATACTGGTGTTCACTGACTATAGGGATTCCTTCTGACTATGTAATTCTGCAATTTTGTCCTATTCCAGCAAGCCAATCCTTACAGATTCGGAGGAACCCAAGAAGAAGTGGCAAGAAAAGGCCAATGATCACAGCAGTGATAGGAGCACTTGGGGCTGTCACCCCCAAGTGATCCCCAATAGATCCCCAAAATGGCATCTGAGCTTTCTGTCCAGAAAACTGCAGTGCTAGGAACAGCTAAGATCTTGAACCTTCAAACTTCCCGCCTCTGGCAGAGGACCCAACACGGAGGAAGACACACACCACTAATAAGTCTGCTTTATATACAGGTAGTCCTCAACTTACGATCACAACTAAGCCCAAACTTTTAGTTGCTAAGTGAATTTTGCCCCATTTTGCAACCTTTTTTTGCCACAGTTGTTAAGTGAATCACCGTAATTCTTAAAATTAATAATACAGTTGTTAAGTGAATCTGGCTTCCCCACTGACTTTGCTTGGCAGAATGTCGCAAAAGGCGATCCCATGATCCCGGGACACTGCAACTCCCCTGTGAATAGCACCTATCTTAAAGGAATTAATAGGCCAAGATCTTAGTAAGGTGTGGCTTGACCTTAATCTCTGAAAAGAGGTGACAACGTTCTCCAGAAATTTGACTCTTCACTTCTGTCTTATTTCCAAAATCCGGCATTTGCTGTTTCCTGTCCCTTCTCACCCACTGCATAAATGTAAGCCAGTTGCCAAGCGTCCAAATTTTGAGTGCTGTTGTAACTTTGAACGGTCAATAAACGAAATGCTGTAAGTCAAGTTCTGCTCGTATATATTTCCAAGTTATTATGATGGAGTCTCCAGCTCACAAATTCCATCTTCTCCTATGGGAGAAGTCACCAGCTCTACCCATCTATCTTTAAATGTCCCCCAGTTAACTCTTCAACCAAGTGGAACACAATACCCCTTACAAATGAGCCCAGGCACAGAAAATTAAACCTGTGGGATCCACCTTCCTTTGAGATGCTGCCATTTGGGTAAAAGGATGGAACCAGGATGGTAATTGTTCTCCTTCTCTCCTTTTGCATCCTCTTTCAAGCAGAGCTGAGCTATCTGGATTAAACAAGCCTTTGGATCAGATTCACTCTCATGCTTCAGCCTTAGCCAAGATGTTTTTTTTTTTAATCCAACTGAAATTCCTTTATAATTCGGGCTTTTTCTTTAGCATTCAAGCCTTCCGACAGCTGAGGGGTGAAAAGATTAGGGATCCCACAAGGGGATCAAAAATGTGCTCCTTGCCCTAGAGGTCAAGCAGAGGAAAACTCCCAACATCTCACAGACCCAAGAAGTGTGGTTACACAATGTTCCCAGGAGCGGCTGCTCCTGGTTTGATGCCAAGAATCAACAGAGGAAAACAAGTGGAAGCATCCATTGGGTGAGAAGGAACAGGAAACAGAGCAAGCGCGGGATTTCAGAAATGAGACAGTAATGAAGTTGACTCAAATTTCAGGAGATCGTTGTCACCTCCCTTCGGAGACCAAGGCCATGCCACCACACCTTAGTAAGATCTTGGCCTACTAATTCCTTTAAGATAGGTGCTATTCACAGGGGAGAAAAAAGTTGTGCTGAAATTTGAATTTGGATTTCCCCCCCCCTCTGCGAAGAAAGTTTCTGATTTTTCCAACTTAGGTGCTGTGAATATCTTTTCATTCTCGGCGGCATCTTCCAAATTGTAGATGAGAATCCCTCTTTCTGACCAGGATTTCTGTCTTTTAGCAGCCTGAAATTTCACTGACCCTTCCCCACATTAAAAAAACGTCCAGTGGAAGGCATTCCTTCTTCTAGGGGTTTAATTGAGGCATGAGAAATCAGAGAAGTTGTAAAAACGATTGTGTATGTGCATGGGGAGATAGCATAAGCCCACCTAAACATCTCTTGCTATCAAATAAATAAATACTGTACCAGTAATTGCTAAAACTCTTCTCCCCATCCTTAATCTCTACTACAAATGTTTACTGCTTTGGGTGGAATTGCTTTTTCATCAAATTGAAAAAGAAAACCTAGATGGATCTCCCAAAAACTAAGCAGGACCAGTCCTGATTAGCGCTTGGACAGATGACCACCATGAAATCCCAGGGCCAGCAGGTTAGATTGGAAAGCTGAAAAAAACAAAGCAGAAGGTAGCAGTGGGAAGCTACATCCATATTATTGCCAAGAAAACAGCACAGGGATGGTCATGAAGTCACTAAAAGTTCATCTTAACTCAAAACTTTCACTGAAAAAAAGGCACGACTTTTCTGTATAGCCCTAGGAGTAAAAAAATGAGTTCAGAGATACAGGCATTAGCATTCTGATGACCAGTTTTTGGACACCCACTTGCATCCAACCTCATAGAAGAAACTGACCAAAAATGTACTCTACATAAATTGGGGAACACTTTTTAGGTGCTCACCAAATCACTAAAATAGGGGTGTCAAACTCAAGGCCCAGGGGCTAGATTTGGCCCATGGGGTGCTTAGATCTGGCCCATGGGGCCACCCTGGAAACAGCGAAGGACTGGCCCGCGGTGCCTCTGCCAGCGAAAACGGAGCTTGGGAGGGCCACGTGTGGCCCTTGTGAGCTCCGTTTTCACTGGCAGAGCGCTCAGGCTGCCACAGGCGCCCCCTGACACAAGTGACATCAAGCTGGACATGCCCCCTGGTCACCGCCCCCCTCGCCGCCCCCAAGGTCAAACACAACCCTGATGCAGCCCTCCATGAAATCGATTTTGAGACCCCTGCACTAAAAGTACCTGTAATCTTCAACTTATAATCACGATAGAGCCCAAAATTTTCGTTGCTAAGTGAGATGGTTGTTAAGTGAGCTGTGCCCCATTTCACAACCTTTCTTGCCACATTTGTTAAGTGAATCACTACAGTTGTTAAATTAGTAAAACGGTTGCTAATTTAATCAGGCTCCCCCATTGACTTTGCTTGTCAGAAAGTTTGCAAAAGGGGATTATTACATGACCTTGGGACACTGCAAACCATTATAATTACAAGTCAGTTGCCAAGCGTCAGAATTTTGATCACGGAGATGTTCCAATGGTAGTAAGTTTTTCAGTCCCATTGTAACTTTGAAGTGCCACTAAACAAATTGTTGTAAGTCAAAGACTACTTGTAGTGGCATCTTGCTCATGCAATAACTTTCATCATTTCACGATGATGAAACTTACTCATTTCTGATAATTTACTGTTTCACATGTCCTTTCACGTGGTATTTCTACAAATTGATACTCTCTATTTCTCAGGCTCAGCTCTTTCCATCACTTCTCTAAGAACAAATGCCCTCCGAAACTAGCATACAGAAACTATTAAAGACTTTGTTATGGCCCACCAAAGCTCCTAAGAAAGCCCAAACTAATGGTGCTACTTCCAAGTATAATTCGAAACCTCTAAATATTGTGGGTTCCTATTTATCTTAGCATTTTCCATTTACTGTAAATAAATCTACCCTTTGCAAAAGCCAGATTAAATACTTTGTCATCAGATGTGCTAATTAGTGAATGTCAAAATATTCCATTTCTCAAATATATTGTCCCTCTAATGGTACTGACCTTGAAACTGTCGGTCATATTTTATTGCATATTGCATAAGTTTTAGAAAAGTTTTTGGCAGAGTATTATCTGGCCTAATTTTAAACTCAAGGCCAGGAAAGATATTGCTGAAAAATGTTTTACTTTCAGCTAAAAAAACTAAAATTACAGGGACAACAGCCACATTTTCAACCACAGTTATAAAAACAAGGTCTTTACTAATAAATTAACACCTTTTAAATGCTTAATGTAATACTTCTCTGTGTATTTTATTTGTTAAAAAACTGTGTTATCTTACATCAAGCCTTTTAACAATATATGTACTTTGTTATTTGGGATTTTCAGCTATATAATTATAACTACAACAATAATAATGTGGCTGAACCCACTGAATATTGTGGCTTTTACACAGATGAAATAATACTGTACTATAACAAAAAACAACAAAAGAGAAGGTACTTTGGGAAAGTAATGTGACTCCAGTACTAGTTTAAACGCTGAATGTTGGCAGATCAACAGAAGTCAAACACCTTGAATTCTGTGAAGAAATTGTTCTTTTCAATCAGGGTTATCCAAACCAGATGTGATCAAAACATTTCAAGATGAAGAACATGGGAAAATTACAAAAGTTGAGTATCTATCTATCTATCTATCTATCTATCTATCTATCTATCTATCTATCTATCTATCTATCTATCTATCTATCTATCTAACCAACCAACCAACCAACCAACCAACCAACCAACCAACCAACCAACCAACCAACCAACCAACCTTATAGATCCAATCTACCACTGGCTTTGGGAGCCATGCAAAAATTGATTATGTGCCATCAAGTCCTTGCCGCCTCACAAATTTTCTCTTTTTCTTGCAAAAAGAGACTAATAATAGCAAATATCTCAGCCATTTTAAAAGCCTCAATCAATAAAGCAATGTAATTGCAACAAAATAATAGCAGAAAACAAGAGGAAACAGATTTGTATCTTTATTTATTCTCTTAGGCATGCTGAAATATTTTGGGTGGGGGTGGGGGCTTCCTGAATGAAAGGAAAGTACAGGGTCAGTCTTGGGGGGGGAGCATGTTGCATGTTGCAAGTGGGAAGGTATAAAAAAGGTTTGTCTGCCATTCCAAGCTTCCTAGACCTGAAGTTGGGAGGCATTTAGAGCAGGTACCAGTTCAGTGTTCAGATTGGATGGGTAGTCTCATACTGGGCAGGTGGTCCTGATGCTGTGAAATGACACACTGTGTAAGGCTTTCTAGATGACGACCAGATTTTGGTTTTGGCCTTGAAGCCAAGTAGTAAACCAGGATAGCAACAATAATACCAGTATGCTTCTTTTGGCCACTAGAAAAGCAGAATATAAATCGTTGCGTGGTTATCTCAATTCCACCAGCAAAAGAAAGAAATGCCCCCTCAATCAAATGTGCCCTTCAATCACAGATTTCTTAAATCACACCCATCCTTCAAAGAATACGAGGTTGCCAACCAGGCTCTCATTCCGGGTTTTGGGTTTACCCCACAACCCAACGAGGTAGTTTGACGGAGAATAAGTCAAGGCTGTCCATCTGATACCGATTTTGTGGCTACCCTCGTTTACACTCCCTATTATTTCGCTCCACTTCTTGTTCTGGGCAGAAGCCACCCAAGGGGGGGGAAAAAGAGTTCCAAAGTTTTAAAATAGAACGTTCTTAAGTTCCCCGACGGAATATGGCAACGTTCAAGATTCCAAATTAGAAAGTGGAAAGAAACGCGCCTCTTTAGTAACCGTAGCCGACGCCCCCCACAAATGTATGTTCAAGCACCAGCCGGGAATTCTAGGGAGCAACCCCCCCACTTTTTTTTTTTTTGCTCCTGTGGGGCTGAGGCGACCCAACTCAAGAGGCAGCTTCTTAATTTCCCCTGAGCCCCCGCTTCCCCCCTTTTAAATGGGAAGCGCGCGGTCCCCGTCCCCCCCGCCTTCTCTCAGGGCGCGGCGCCACACCTCCGCCCGGGCGCACGGAGAAGCGCCTCTCCAAAGCCGCCGCCGCCGTGCGCTCAGGGCGCACCTGACCGCGGGCACCTCCCCGGCCACCGCTTTCTCACCCGATTTCGGACTTCCGCGGACAAGCCGTAGCTGGGGCCCTTGTTGAATTGGTTACTGCTCATCCTCTTCCGGAACCGGACGGGGATCTCCAGCGAAGGCGAGACGCGCTCAAAGATCGTCTCAGCGGGCCGCCACTTTCAGCGCCTCCTTCTTCTTCCCCGAAGTTTTGGGGCCAAGAGAGCGCCGCCTCCCTTTTGCTGATTGGCCAGGAGTTGAAATAGCCTTATAAGGGCACAAAGAGCCGAATTCCTGAAGGATGGGAGTTTCCTGTGTGGGTCTTTTTCCAGAAACCCCAAGTGTCCTGGGCATCCCCCCCCCACCTAAATTAAATCCAAGTGGTCAAGGCAGTTCTCGCTCCCCTCCCGTCGGTTACCCGGGTTGGCCGGGGTTTTTTTTGCAACAGATGTGGCGATAGGCAGAGATTTAACCTAGATTCAACAGGTCGCTTTCACTAAAGCCGCGCTGTTTGGGATCCTCTAAACTGGGGGTTTGGGCAGCTCGTTGCCCGTTTCAGCGCCCCTAGAATCCTTGTCCTGCATCCATCCCTACAGCAACTGTCTTGAAACAAGTTATCGCAAGAGTAAAACTGAAACGTGATTTATTCAATCTATCCAGTTGACTGGGTTCACCCAACCCCGAGGACCAGAAACTAAGTGTAATAGCTCAAACACAGTGCCCTAGCTATACTTATTTGCACACTGCACTGACACTCCAGCTAGCATCTACAGTTTAATCTTGTGTGTTGTACACACCCAGCCCTTGGGTCTAGATAGCCTCTAAGTGCTTGGTTCTGTGGGTTATGCCAATCCAGAAACTTAAATGTTTATTGTTGAGTAAACATGATCCTATTATCATTGGTTGCACAATCAGTCAGATGTTTAGGCTGCATCTGGCATTTTTACCCATCTGTGGAGTCTTTCTTAAGGAGCTGTGATAAGCAGTTGTTTATAATGTTAAAAGTTACATCCTTGCAGGAGGCCAGCTGTTCCAAGTAAAGCTGCCATTTGCAATTGATTGACAGGGATTTTGCCAATCCTGATGGTGTTCAAGTGGTGCTCCAGATGTTTTGACATTACATCCAAGGCACATATTACTCTCGGTACAATCTTTGCTTTCTTATGCCACTGTTGACAATCTTTAAGAGAGGGGACCATGGAAGAAAGGCAATTCCTGAGGTAATCCATGACTGGCTGAGGAATTCTGGGAGTTGAAGTCCACAAGTTTTAAAGTTGCCAAGTTTGGAGACCCCTGCCACAAAGGGCTACGGTTATGGTTAAGATTCCCATGCAAATGCAGCTACTAAGCCACAAACTCATTGATCACACTTTAAGAAGGTATGTAGAACAAAAGGCTGTTTTCTGTATCCAGAAATGCTTTTTCTTCTGTTGATGTGCCCATGAACCTACCTATCAATGTTTGGACATTTATTTATTTAAATGAATTTATATCACCAACTGTCTCACAAACATAACTCTGGGAGGCTAACAAATTTAAAACAAACCAACAAAGAAAGGAATAACCTCATGTCTCCCAGCACCCAGTTAGATCCCACAAAGTCGGCTTGCTACCGGTCCCGTCAGCCAAAC
>JANHGC010005992.1:42943-59849 GCA_027560395.1 Boaedon fuliginosus | reverse complement strand
GATAGATAGATAGATAGATAGATAGATAGATAGATAGATAGATAGATAGATAGATAGATAGATAGATAGATATTTGTTTGGAAACTAGTTCAGTTGACAAGAGTAGTTAATGTGCAAACCAATCCTCCTAGATCTTCATCAGGCACTTCATCTTTCTGCATTTTTTTAGATCAAAAGTCAGTCGTTGGTGTACTAACCTTAGTTCATAACTCCTATGGGCACCACCAGATGTTTCCTCAGCTCTCCTCTCCTTATTTTCCAGATTCAAATGTCAATTTTTATCAAACTTTTTTTTAACAGTGGATACCAAACAATTCCCGCCAAGTTTAAAGAGGCTCCTCTACAATCTCTCCAGGTATGTGGGTTGGTCAGGGTTGTTTTTTAAATATTGAGTGACCAGTTTTCCTTCTTTTCCTCCTTTCTTTTTTTCTTTTGACTTCCTTTATGTTGTACTTTTCATGTGTTTTTATTCTCAAAATGGCAGCAACTATGGATTTTGGAATTTCCAAAAGTTGCTCCAGATCACAAAAATGGTTTCAAAATAAATTCTAAGACTATGGAACTAGATTGAGATGATCTGTCTTTATTATGCCATTGCTTTATAATTTGTTTGTAGGCCCAGTTTAAAATGTTGCTGCTTACATTTAAACATGAACCTCTTGAGACCGATGTGTTTACATGAAGAGCCTAGGATCACATGGTGAGGCATTCTTCTAAGGCTCCTAAGTGAATTATTATATTGTTGGAGGAAATATCCTTCTGGGTTCAGTTCCAAGTGGGGGAAAAGACAATGGAAACATGGTGGCTGTTTGGAAAGATGGTTTAATGGTGGACAGGATCACATGCTTTGGTGCTCCTGGGCAAAAAGGGAAGAGATGCTATGAGTCTCTTGGTTTTATACCCTCTCTTGGGCCCTGCCTGGTACCTATACAAGAAATGTATCCCATTGGCTGTCGGACTCCCAGAGGCAGGGGTCTTAACTAACTTTGTAGGCTATCTGTGTCCTAGGCTTGGTTGAGCCTTGCTCTGCTTTGTCTTTAAAAACACGTTTCTCCTTTGGTTGAAACTTGATGGGTGATGCAATGAAGGGGCTATGGGTATTTCCTATTATGGTTGTGCCTGAAGAAGGTAGATCTTTGTTATGCATCATAGACTGGTTCAGACCTTAATAGCCCATTAACAAAAGTGGGGGGGTGAGTTTCTGCCTACGTTTCTACTTCTAGCGTATCCCAAAATATTTCACTTCTCTAGGGGAGGAGTGGGTTTTAACTTTCAACAATATATAACAGTGAAACAACCATGAATTAATTAATTAGGAACAGCAACAACAGTTGTTGATATAGGTTGTAAATATACCCCATGTTAACTGAGCAGCTAAATCAAAATCCTCACTAGTTCTTTCCTAGTGTTGACAAATGAACCTTGGAACATAAGCTTTGAGTAGGATAGCATGGCTATCTAAAAATTGAGAAGGGCCCTTCCAAGGCATCTAATTCAATCCCCTGCCTGGGTCACTATAGTACCCAGGACAGATGACCACCCAGTGTCTTTTAAAATCCTTCAGTGTAAGAGTCTACAATCTATCAGGCAAAGTGGCCCATTGCTGTTTCATTTGCCATTAGGAAAAGCTTCACAATTTAAACTCATTATTTCTTATATTCTCTTGTAGAATGAAACCCACAAACCGCCTTTTCTGCATTTCAGCCCTTCAAATACTTGAGGGAAGCTATTATGTTGTCCCATAATTTTCTTTTTGGTAAACTAAACATACTTGGCGACTCCAACCTGTTGTCATATTTCCCTGAAGTCCGTTAACATCATAATTGCTTTCTTCTGTACATTCAGTTCATCGATATTCTTACAAAAATGGAGTGCTCAGAACTAAATGCAATATTCTTGGAATGGCCAGATCAAGACCATAAAGTGGGATTAGGACTTCTGATCTTTACCCCATCCAAGGCTTTTCAGTTGTTTTAAAACTTATAATTTTTAGCTGCCATATCATTAAGTAGTCAGTCCTTTTCATACTTGACATTGAAAACTGACTTGACATTGAAAACTTGACCAAAAATTAAGGGAAATTTAAGGAAGGACTTGCTGATGTTGACTGCCTTGTGACTCACTATTTCTCCCAACAGAAATAGGAGGTCATATGGTAAGTCACATAGCTATCTAGTTCCTCATCGGTTTTAGTATTCAGTTTGTCTACCACAACAATTTAGCAATGAGGACCAAAATATCACTGTATAAGGTAAAGAGGAATTAAGTGAATGTTTCAGTTAAGGGGGAAATAACATTAAGGAGGTAGAAGAGATAGGATCAGACTGGATCTATTTCAAATATTTAGACAACTTCCGGTTGCACTTCCAGCGCCATTGGACATGAGGACCATGAGCTCCATAGCCCACTCCAAGCTTTCCCTTTCAGAGGGCTCTGAAAGGAGCCATAGCCACCCTGGAGGGGTGGTGAAGGAAAGGGGACCACCTTGCAGGTCGAGTAGAACCGCATCTCTCCATTCTGACTTCCCAAATTCCCCTAATCTGAAAACGAGGAACAGCGGTGGTCAACATGACCACCATGAAGTCGGAGTCAGTCAAAACACCTAAGACTGTGCAGGAGCTAAGAAAGATGTAAACAGAGATTGTTGCTGGGTGAGACAATTCTTTTATTTCTAAAATATATCCCAAGAAAAATAATCCTATAGAAGTGGTTCTATTTTTGTGCAAGTGGCAAAAATATTTTTTTGAAAAGGGACTTATGTTGGAAAATAAATTCGAGACCGCCATCTAGTGACAGAAAGATAAGCAACCGGTATATTTCTGGAAAATTACAGATAAGAACGAAATTTGATAGCTAACAGCTGGGATTCTTAACTGTTTACTGCCCTGTGTGTATCAGAGGTGGAAATAAGAAAGACATTGTTTGTAATAAAAGAAGAGAATTACAGAGTAGATTTAAAGATTTGGATCAGATTTATTTAAACAATTGACCTTGTTTTGAAAAATGGAGATTGAATAAAATAAATATCTATGGGGAAAACACAGCATAGATATTTGAGAGGGGAGCCCTACTTATTAATGATTGGAAAATAAACTATACTTTTATTATTTGGACTCTCAGAATTAAATTGAAGTGTGATTGTCTACTCTACTTTTATTGCTATCATCGTGGAAGTTGAATGAACAGCCGCGGAACTGAGAGGACTCTCTGAAGTGATATCATTGTGGATTCTGAAATCTATAGATTTGATTGATAGGTTTTTGAGAAAATGGAAATGGAAAATATTTTGCAAAATACAATGAACAATGATCAAACAGTCTATGATATGGTGGAATTAAAAGAAAGAGTGGAGGAAATGGACTGCTCATATCAGCAATTGGAATATGAACAGGATAAGAATATGTATCAGATTTAACCAGCAAATGAAACAACAGTTTGACAAAGAGGAAGACCAGATAAACGGTGAGCAAAAGGAGCGGAAAGAACTGTGATAGACTGTGTCAACAAATAAATCAAGGACTGGAGCAAAAACCAGGATCAACAAATCAACTGATAACGGAAAAGAAAGTAAAACAGATAAACTGACAACTGGAGAGGATATGGGCAGACAGTTGGGAGAACTGGCAATATCAGATTGTACTGGGAGAAATGTTTAGATTGAATAAGAAAGATAAGAAAGCCACAAATGAAGATAGAGATAAAGTTGAGGAGTGTGGGAGGCAAATTAGGAAATGGATAAAAATTGAAATATTAAGAAGAAAAAGAGATGAGGGATAGGAAGTGGCCACTTAAACCTTTTAGTAGTTGTAAACTAAAGGCAGAAATAAAACTGGATAGGGGAAATATTAGAATATAAATTTTTTATAGAATGAAGCAAAATAATAGATAGAAGACTAGAAGTATATAGATGTTAGGCAACCTTGGTTTTTTAAGTATTTTCAAATAAGAAAATAAAATACAATGGGAGGCCCACAGGGAGGCCCTGCTCCGGGTGCCGTCAGCGAAACAATGCCGGCTGGTGGGCCCGCGGGCACGGGCCTTCTCTGTGGGAGCGCCGTCCCTTCGGAATTCACTCCCCACTGAACTTAGGACCATCTCTAGTCTGCCTGTGTTCCGCAAAGCCTTGAAGACCTGGCTTTGCCATCGAGCTTGGACCTGATCCCCTGTTACCCATTTATTTATTTATTTATGTATTGTATTTATACCCCGCCTCTCTTCACCCTACAAGGGGAACTCAAGGCGGCTAACAACATGATAAAACAGTCCTATACAGAGAACATCAGTCCCATCCCTGTTGTATGATTGGTGAGTGACTGTGTTTTATGATTTTTTATTGTATAGGACTGTTTTTTAAATTGTGTTGTGAGCCGCCTCGAGTTCCCTTCAGGTGAAGAGAGGCGGGGTATAAATTTAATAAATAAAATAAATAAATAAAATAAATGTGCAAGATAGAGCAGATGAGATACAACCTCTGATTATTTTCCAATACAGTCCCTACAGAGCCCATTATTACAGCCCAAACTGTTGGGCTATACAATTCCATTACCTGATTATGAATAGCAAAGCTCAATATATCCTTTGCTATCCATATCTGGCAATGGCTGTAGCTGGCAACTAAGTCTGAATTTGACACAAGCAGCCTAGGCTTCTGTGGCCATTCTGTCTCCATTGATGTCAAACTATATATCTGCTTCTTCTGAGAAAATGCAATGGCAATAAAATCCTCTTTCTCTTTCCAAAAATTCTCTATCCACAGTTCTTCCACTGGGGGAGCGCCTCACTACGTTGATGGCATTTTGCCCCAATTTTCAAATTTAAAATGTATGTTTAATGCCATGGTTCTCGAAATAACATTGGCTATAGTCAAGGGACTATGGCTCCTTTTTAAAAAAAGACAACCATTTCTATCTTTAATGGATGGATTCCTTAAATCATTTGTATCTTGCTCAATTGCTTGAACCAAGGGAGGCAGCTTTGATGAGCAGCAGAAAAAATCCTAACACAGGGCTGTCAAGCTCATGGTCCATGGGCCAGACGTGTCATGTGCTGGCCACATCCATGCCTGGTTTAGCAAAGGGGGAAAATCCCAATACCTCACGTGATGCCTCCATGACATTTGACAGCCTTGTTCTAACAGACAGACAGACAGACAGACAGACAGACAGACAGAGTATGTCATAGCTTTGAAAGTTTTGGCAAAATAATTCCTGATCCATTCATTACTTCCAGTGAATGGATTCACCCTGAAAAGCCCGTTCTTCTTCTTGTTATTATGTGAGTTAAGTACCATGGAGAGTACCCTCTAGCCTGGAATTCTATGAAGTTCTTAAGACCTGGCTTTCAAGATCGTGGTTCTAGAATTACATAACAGGAACTCCAGCAGACTCTGAGCAGCAAGTTAAATAGTTAATGCACTTTTGGGGAGAAGCGGGGCAGTTGTGGTTCTCTTTTATTTTATTTGTATGAATATTTGAGTCCAGGCTCTCCAGATTGTTGCATTTTTAAAAAAAACTGTTCTTATTTATTTTTAGATTTTGTAAGCTGTCCAGAGTTTACTGAATTGGGTAGCTATAACTAATTTAAATAAATATCAGATGCAATTCTAGAAATGTAAACTTGAAGCAGAATTAGGGCATACTGCCATGATTCTAAAGTGTGAGGTTTGCCAACATGTTAAACTTAAGCAACTCTCTTCAAAACTGGTGCATTAATTTTTCACCTCAGCAAGTTTTCAAAAATGGATTGTGGTTTGCCAGAGATGATATTTTAATAAAATCAAACTTTAGCACAGGCATCCAAATTCATTTGAGTTCCATTCTTCAGCTGAAGGTTTAATCACAAGTACCACATGTGTGAGAGTTGAATAATGAAGCCTGATTGCGCAATGCCATATATCAGTTCAAGTTTTCTTTTGCAATTTTAATGTCAGCTTATGTCAGTAAAGAATTAAAGACCTGGTCTGTAAAGACTCTAGTTAATTTATTTTTTGCCAGTGATAAGTTCTGCTGCAATTAGTGGATCTCATTTCAACCACCCAATAACTCTGGTAAACATGGCTACAATTGTTATTCAAGGAATTAGCAGAATACAAGTAGTCTTTGACATACAACAGTTCATTTAGTGACCATTTAAACTTACCATGATATTGAAAAAAAATGACTTATGAATGTTTTTCTCACGATCGTTGTGGCAGCCCCATGGTCATGTGATCAAGATTCATACACTTGGCAACTGATTCAGATTTATGATGGTTGCCATCAGTGGTGGTATTCAGTTTTTTTTACTACCAGTTCTGTGGGCATGGATTGGTGGGCATGGCTATTCTGTCAGCCTATCAGAGGTGGTATTTGGCAGTGTCAGACAATCAGAGGTGGTATTTGCTGGTTTTCTGAATCAATCAAAATTATTGCTACCGGTTCTCCGGAACCTGTTGGAACTGACTGAATACCACCTCTGGTTCCCATGTTTTGGAGTCATGTGATTCCCTTTTGCAACCTTCTGACAAGCAAAGTCAATGGGGAAGCCAGATGGTCTTAACAATCAGGTTACCAACCTCTCAACTGCAGTAATTCACTTAGCAATTGTGGGAAGAAAGGTCTAAAAATAGGGAAAACTCACTTAACCACTGTCTTACTGAACTTAGGAACAGAAAATTTAGGCTCAATTGTGCTCATCAGTCGAGAGCTGCCTGTAAGACATACAGTCTCAGTGTCTTGGGAATGGCATCTGCATTGGTGTGCTGAAACACATGCACTACAACTTCACAACTATATCTGCCAATAGCACTGGATTTAAGATGTCTCATTCATTCTACAAATTTCTGAAAATGTTCAAGGAAAAAAAATCTTCATAGTTTCAGAGCTTCAGATGAACCCTTGTGATTTGTCAAACATCCAACATCCTAATTTTGTGGCCACCTGTTCAGCTGTGATCTTACTCTTCCTTTGTTTCATGTTCTTCTCCTGGGAAATGTAACTCTAGTTCCAGCATCTGTTTTCTGTCCTTTTAAAAGAAGAGTGAAATAAGGAATGCATGCAACCTTTCACTATAGCATACAGCTGATGCCGGTATATTAATGTTGTTTTCTCTCAAGGATCCTGTTGTCCTTTTGATCAACCCTTATTCTTCCTCCTGCTATCTATTTGTTTATATATTGTATTGTGCCTATGACAGCACAGCCTCTGGTGCTGATTGCCTGAGCTGGAGCATTAGCACGGGATGTTCAGCAAGTGAGGAAGCAAAACAAGTTGGAACCATGGTCAGGGAAGGAGTGGATAGTTGTTGGTCTGTCTACATGAAATCCTTATACTTGGAAAGGCTGATTGCTGGGAACAGGCTCTGGGCAAAACAAAAAAATGTATGACAACAAGGGCAGGAAACAAAGGGAATTGGGACATCTGGGCAACTGTTTCTTAGTTAATTAATTAAGAACAGGAACTGCATATATTTTGAGGCAGAAGCACCAAGGTGACAATACCATTATTTTGGGCTCACCCAGTTGGAGGCTCCTTTCATGTCTCCAGCAGGAGCTGGAGTGAAGGATGAGAGCTCAACCCTGCCCCGTGGCAATTCTTGATCTCAAACACAAACTTTCTAACCTCCTGCCCAGCATTCCAACTACTCGAGCCACCATGCTCCTAGTTGCTACATATGTGTAGAGTAGGGGTGTTAAACTCAAGGCCCATGGGCCAGATTCAGCCCACGGGGTGCTTAGATCCAGCCTGCGGGGCCAGCCTGGAAATAGCAAAGGACTGGCCCACAGGGCCTCTGCTAGCAAAAATGGGCAACTTGTCCCCCAGGTCCCGTTTTGGCTGACAGTAGGCCAGCTGGCCCATCTCCTCCCCTCCCAGCTGGCCCAGGGAAGTGTGTGTGTGTGTGTGTGTGTGTGTGTGTGTGTGTGTGTGTGTGTGTGTGTGTGTGTACGTAAGGAGGGAAAGCACCTTTTCTTTTATTACATTGTTTCAATCTATCTGGCTTCATACTGTATTTCATAGAGTAACTCTTCCCTTTACCTCTTTTCAATTATCCTGCATTTCAGTATAATGAGGAAAGTTTAAACTTAATTCTAAAATGAGAGAATTCAGTTTGCTGCAATTTTCCATTTCCTCAGCCTTTTGCACATCCCCCCTCCGTTTGTGATATACTATGGATGTACATATGTTCCTTGAAAAACGTTACAGAATACTTGCTTGCATGCACCTGACACATAGCTAATCCTAAAAAAGCTTATAGAGGCTACAGAAATAGATTTCCTTTGGATTCTGAAACTAAAACACAGAAGCTCTGTGAGATCACCTTTGGGAAGGAGTATCAGCCAATTCATCCCACAGACTGCATATACAGTCTGGAGGTTGTCTGGTTTATTTACTTATTTAGCACATCGCATATAATGTCAGGGAAATCTACAAATGCTAACAGCTTTAAACAGCTTTAATTGCTAATTTATTCTATTCAGTGCTTATGTACCCAGCCTTGGTGTACCAGAGATAACGAACTTCTTACACCAGTGACTAGTAGCATTCAACTTGCTGGCTTTTCTGGGCTCTTCTGCCAGTCTAGTTTCTCCTTGCCTCGTATTGCACTGCCTCATGTCTGGCCAGATCCAGGACCAGTTTCCACTCTCCGCACATACACAAACATAGCTATGTTTTTTTCATTCAGGAATTCAGGAAATGATTTTCCTCTTGCCATTATTTCAATGTGCATTTTACATAGCAAGAACTTCTTTTTTTGATACACGAATTTGATCCCAAACTTTGGAAAGATTGGCAAGTGGGTTGTATTTGTTGCAGAATTCTACTTCCCCCACCCCCCAGTGCCATCCAGCCCTGCCCCGGCCCTGGGTTTCTTGGCTTGCAAAATTTATATTTATGTCACTCAAATGTGCATTTTATTTATTTTATGTGACCAGCAGCATGTCATCCTTCTAGTGCCAATGAACCACTCAAGTTAACCTCAAACCAGAGGTTGCCAGGGACGTGAAAAGAAGCTTAAAGAGATATCACCTAACAATATAAACAAAAGGAAATGTTTCCGACAGTCTGGTCCCACGTCTACTGTGAGAGATGCTTGGCAAAT
Organism: Boaedon fuliginosus; assembly: GCA_027560395.1. Lineage (NCBI taxonomy): Eukaryota > Metazoa > Chordata > Lepidosauria > Squamata > Lamprophiidae > Boaedon > Boaedon fuliginosus. The sequence continues at coordinate 50,771 of JANHGC010005992.1, read as the reverse complement.
TCAATTGATCCTATAATCTGTCTGTATTCCATCTGCTTAGTCTTAGAGTTCTAATTCATTAAACATTGATCTTGACATAACCCTGCTAAAACTCTGGCATGTCATAGGCTAATGTGTTTGTTAGAGAGTATGCCTGTCCGTATGTGCACAAAAGGAGGAAGAGGGATTAAATTATCCCATGGTTCAGCCTTCTCCCACTTTCCAGTAACAGAGTGTTCTCACTTTCCGTGACAATGAATCAGACTGACCCTTCAGATAATGCTCTCTCACGCTTCAGCTTTCCTTTGCAGACAAAGCTTTTTTGTTCTTATCCCTGATAACTTGTTTCACAGAGTTTACCATGTAGCTAAGCAACAATTTTTTTTTGGGGGGGGGGCTGGTGTGATAAGAGTAGATCACATTTCTTTCTTTCTTGACAACTTCACTCCCCATGCAAGATTCTTTCCTGGTAGGAAAAATATTTTAATACTAACGAGCATCAAGTCAAATTGTATAACAGAGTGAGGGATCCCTGGTGCTCACTGGGTTCTTGCAGATGTTTCATTACCCAAACTAGGTAATATCATCAGTATAATAAATGCTTGGTTAAGAAGTGCCTTATTAGGAAAGGTGGTTACATGGATAATCTGTAACAATGGCAGAGGTTCTCTGTCATAGTTTGGGGGACCTTCCCCCACCCCCTAAAACAAGTAATTATTGTATGTTAGCATTAGGCTGCATTGGGTTTTCTGTTAGGTTTAGGGTTAGGATTATATTACTTCATAGCATTATCATTATCACTGTTGCTATCCACAGAACCTAGAACATATCCTAGGCAGGGGTGAGCTGTTGGGGGTTCTCAGGGGTTCGGGAGAACCTCTTGCTAAGGGTCTGCCCAGTTCAGAGAACCCCTAAATCCCATTTTTGGCTGGCCCCACCCAACCCTCCAGACCCCTCCCAGGAGTCTCCACACAGCCTGTTTTAGATGCCAGGTACGTTCAGGGCCTGTGTGGAGGCTCGGGGAAGGCAAAAAATGCCCCTCCCTACTGGAAATCTGGAAATGGGCCTGTTTCCAGCCTGCGAAGCGCTTCCGGAGCCTGGGGGAAGCCATTTTTACCCTCCTTGAGGCTCGAGGAAAGCCTCTGGAGACCGGGGAGGGCAAAAATGCCCCTCCCAGCTGTGGTGCAGGAGGATGACTAGGCCATGCCCACCCAGCAACCGGACAGAGAACCCCTTGCTAAATTTTTTGAAGCCCACCCCTGATCCTAGGACCTCAGATACCAGTTTAGCATGCTGCATGAACTCAACCACAATCCTTAAGAAGATCTTGTGGATGCCAATAAACATGGAATCTAAATTCATCAAGAACAAAGTATTCTGAATTCTGAAATGTTCAGACCCTTGTAGTCTAGCCAAAAGGACCCCACCAATTGTCAATGGAGATTCTCAGTCATCCAGGTCATATTTGTCCCCAAGGTGCTTGTTCAAAAGGCAGCTGGACTTCGTTTTTCCTTGATTACATTTTGCTTCTCATCCAAGAAGCTTCTTCAGTTCAGAACTTCAGAACCAAAGAAGCTTCTTGGATGAGAAGTGAAATGTCTTCAAGGAAAAACAAACTCTAACTGCCTATTGAAAAAACACTTTTGGGACCCTGCTGATTGTCTTATCCTGTCTTTGGGAAGTCACTCCTACTCAAATGTTCACATTATCCACATCATTAAAAGTGTGTGGGTTTGTGTGTGTGCGTGCACATGATTTATATGATAAAGATATGGAACTGACAATTTCTTTGTCTGCTAGGCTCTCTGTAATGTGTATTATCCTGTGGTATTTAAATCAGTCTAAGATGAGGGTTCCGGGACAGTTTCATAATTATTAGGGCAATTTTCATTTCCCCCTGGGAATTCTTCAGCTGAAGATCCAGTGATACATTTGATCATTTCGGTATTCTTCAGCCTGACATCAGATAAAGTATGACTGAGCAGAACTGTAAAAAAATGCATGAGTTCTTTCTGCAAAATGTTTGTCCCACTCAAAATACGCTACCGAGTATTTATTTACAGCTTCCTTGTCAGAGTGATTTCTAGAAGCACTGGCATCCTTCTTTTGAATAAAGCGAGCAAGTAGTAATCAAGTTCCTCAACATTCCCATCATAGAAAACACTCTGTGATTTTCTGCATCTCCTGTTCATGCTCCCTTGATTTATAAGTTGCATTTCCCCCCCTTTCTTACCTCCTCTCCTCCCCAAATACCATTTGCTTTGCAAACTATTGCCTGTTATTTGCAGTTAATCTCTGCATGATTGGCTCTGGTCCAAGGATTCTCTCAGAAAGCTGAATTGTTCCCTTTTCTCAACAAATGCCCTCAGACAACCTGGCACACATACCATGCATGCTAATGCTGAACTTCGATGAATGTAGCGAGCAACATGCAAAGTGATTCCTCTTGTCAGAGTCATCTGTGATTTGTTGAAGTTCAAAATGAACCAGATTTTCACCGTTATCTTGTTTATGTGTCACATTTGCACTTTGACTTCACTTCAGTCAAATAGGAATACAGTATATTCATGGAAAACAAACATTTAAGATCTATCAAAAGACATTAGAGCAGCATCAAAAGAACAATGGAATCATAAAAACAAGGTAATCGAGTAATTAAGGTAATCAAGTAAAGTCTGCTAAAAATATCTTTTTAAAATTAGGCAATTTTATGGCCACCCATTTTGCTAAAGCAACTCTGGGGGACAAAACAAAATTACAATATTACCCCCCCCCCCAATATAAATAGCTATATACAATTGTTTTTAAAAGCAATGACTGAGTTCACATTGTACAGCAAGCCAAAACCAAGAGACCACGTTAGTATTATTTGATAAAGGGAGAGTCAGTCTGATTAAGGTGCTGACTTAGAAACCTGGAGGTTGAGTTCAAGTTCCACCTTAGGCATGAAAGCCTGTTGAGTGACTTTGAGCCAGCCACTCTGTCTCTGTTGTGGTTCTGCAGTGTGCTACAGCTCTGACAGCCAATTCTGACTCAGAGGGAGATCTAGAGTCAGAGTAGGATGGAAGGACTGAATTGGCTGCTGATACTGGGCCTGTGGTTGGGCTATCCACTAGTTATCATGGGCCTCTGGATTGTGATAGCAGTGGAGAAGAAGCCCTGAGTTATGCAAGAACTTGGAGGGTAATGAGAAGGCAGCAGCAGCAGCAAAGGAAGGGAAGAAGCCGAGACACAGCTGACTGGTAATTGGCCATCCCAAATTGGACTTAAAAGGGGTGCAATTGGAAACACACTCTTACAGAAAAGAACTTGTTGATTTGGTCACAACAAGTATTGTGTCTGGTCCTTGTTTCAAAGTATCATGTTCTAGTTCTAGTTATATTAATCCTTGTTTGAGTTTTCAGTTTTTATATACCTGTCTCTGCATCTTGTTAAACCGTGTGTCTCTGACTTTGGAATATTTAGTGCAAGTGTCTCTGTGTTATCTGGACAGTTGGCATTTTGCCCAGAAAAGTGTGGAAGCTTGCCAGAGGCTTTTCGCAAGATCAAACTTTCTGTTGTACTATATCGACACTAAAAAAGTCTATGTCAGGACTTCCGCAGTGGAGCTCCGGTGTGGCGAGAAGCAAGGAGGGTGAGCTCCCTTCCTTGTGCGATTTTGTTTGCCGTGCTGCTTGTCTTGGGCATTGCCAATCCTTGGAGGAGACAGGCAAAGAAGAGGGGACCCCTCAGAGAGGTGGGAAGAAGGGCAATCTGCCCCCAAAGAGGAGGGAACCCCCCCCCAGATGCTGGCACATGAGAGAGTGGCTAATATGGCTGCCCCTAAACTGTGTGTGAAACTCTAGAGAATGGAAGAGAAGATATTCAGGAACGGTGACATAAGAAGTTTCTAAAAGGGACAATTTCTCTATACTTTAAGGATTTGACTTTCCAGTAATTTGTCCAGCAAGATACACTTTCAGCTGGGTTGGGGGCAACCCCACAGGCAAGCGGTGACGGGAAGAAGGAATACGAGGGGCCTACAGAGAAAACATTTACAAAACATTTTACAGATTTATTTATTTTATTTATTTATTTGGATTTATACCCCGCCTCATTTCCCCAATCAAGATGGCATCTACTCCCAGCAAGACTTGCAAAGATGTATCCAAACCCGAAACCAAATTGCTGGAAATATGATCAAGGAACATATTATCACACATGATGGCAATGCCCAGTAGCCAAAAAATATTGGAAAAGGGTCAGGAATCTATGAGAACAGGTAACAGGATCACAGATAGAAGCTAAACTGCAATTATTTTTTACTAGAGATTCTGTCGGGAACATACAGTACACTAAACTATCAAAAAAAGACAAATATATTATCATACACATTACAACAGCAGCCAGAATGCTGTATGCACAAGACTGGAAGAGGTCGGAGGCCCCAGGGGAAGATAGATTAATTAAAAAAGTATTGGATTGTGCAGACGCAGACAGACTGGCATTGAGTCTGAAGGATAAAGAAAACATAACTGCATACAAAGCCTGGGACCTCTGGTATGATTGGATAAGGAAACAAAACAAAAGAAAAGATTGATAGGAAGGGAAAACATCCTAAATACCTATGTTGGAACAAGTAATATATGGGAAATATAACAATATATGTATTTTACAATACAGTAATATGTCAACTTTATCCTGCAAATATTGTTAAATTTTATCTTTTCTATATTTTCATATGTATATTTTTGCTTTTTTGTTGTTTTTTGTTTGTTTGGTCTTTATGTTGTCTTGATTTGTTTTTAAACAATAAAATTATTTTTTAAAAAAGAAGTCTGTCTTTAAGGAAAAACTTCGATCCATGTGTTATGGGTGTGGAACACAACAGTCTCAGACAAACCAACCTCACAGGGTTGTTGTTGTAAAGAAAGTAGGAGCAGGAAGTAGTATGTTGTATGTTTGCTGCCTTGAATTACTTAAGTGTAAAATCTAATAAATAAATGCACATCAACTATTGCAATTTTGCATCATCATTCACAATATATTGTGTAATGTGTAGATGGAGAATCTTCCAATGCCCATTGTGTTCATGGTGCTAGTGACACAAGCAATACCAATAGCACTTATATGCTACTCCATGGTGCTTTACAGCAGTCTCTAAGTGGTTTACAAATATCAGCATATTGCCCCCAACAATCTGGGTCCTCATTTTGCTGACCTTGGAATGATGGAAGGCTGAGCCAACCTTGAGCCCATTAGGATCGAAGTCCAGGCCGTGGGCAGAGTTACCCTGCAATACTGCATTCTAACCACTGTGCCACCAAGGCCCTGGTTCTTATTAATATACTACTTATATTTACAACTTTAAATGACTGGATAGCCCAATATTTGAACAAGCACCTCTCCCTCTATTCTCCTTCTTGAGTAATAAAACCAGCTGAGAGAACTGTCCCCCATGTCCTACTCTTGGGAATAGTATATTGTGCAAGAGAGATCACTTAGTGTAGTGGTTAAAGCACCAAGCTAGAAACCAGAAAAGCAGGAAGTTTCATTCTGCCTTGAGTACAAAGTCAACTTGACATCGAGTCAGTCATTTTCTCTCTGCTGTAGGAAGGAGGGAATTTAATTTTTTTCCGAGAAAACTGGAAGGACGTATCCAGGTAGTCACCAAAGTAAGGTGACCAATCATCCTCCTTTAGGGAGGACAGTCCTTCTTTTGTAAGTTCTGTTCTCCCTCAAAAAATGTCCTCCTACATGTCCTCCTTTTCGATATTTGAAGGCTAATCTGTAAATCTCCGTATTCGATGGATGCCGATCCGATCCGTTGCATGTGGTTTGACTTTTTTGTATTTGACATGATGATTCATCAAGGCTCAGTACAGTGCAGCAAAATGCGATTATGAGATGCATGCATAGGGGACCTTGAGAGTGAGTGCTGCGTGCAAGTGGCTTTGTTACCAGAAGTCAAAATTGACTCAAAGGTAGGAAAAGAGGGTGGGGAGACTATTAACCAATAAAGGAGAATAGATTTAGTTGAAATGAGGGATCCTTGGTGCACACTGAGCATGTTTTCTTGCAGACATATGCTTACCCAGACTAGGTAACATCATCAGTGCTAGTCGGACACCAGGGACCCCTCAAGCACAATTAAGCAAAGGAGTGGGTCCAGTTATGGGTCTCCTACTCTTTGCTGCACTAGAACTTTATTTTTGGCATCAGTTAAGATCTGACTTTCACTGATGCCCTAAATAATAAATAAATAAATAAATAAATAAATAAATAAATAAATAAATAAATAAATAAATGTTTTAATTTGTATGCCGCCCAATCCCTCAGGACTCAGGGCGGCTCCCAATGTAATAAAAACACATATTGTACAAACATTTAAAATCCCCTTAAAATTACAAATTTATGGTGGGTAGCTATGATTTGTAGGTTGGTTTATCATGTCCTTCACTGTTTTATGTGAGAAGGAGGGATGCTTTATGGCATAAGTTGTACTTGTTTTATTGATTATGACCTGCTCTGAAATTAAAGCACGCGTTTTAAAGCACAGCTGAGCAGCACGAACAGCTGTGTTGCAACTTGTGCATGTGCGGATGGGGGGGTCACGCATGTGTGTGGAAGGAGAGGGGGTGCAGGGGCACGTGGCCGGTTGTGTGTGCATGCACGCAGACACTTTCAGCACACAAACCCCAAAAAGTTTGCTACCGCTGCTATAGTTAGTATAGCCATAAACTAAGCATGCAAATATCTATTAATGATTACATGGATATGACACATATAAAGGAAATAATGTGATTCTATGAAAGTTGCTCTACGCATTATTAAAGTTAAAAAAAAATCTGGGCTGCACAAATCTGGATGGCCACTTGATGGCAGCAAAGAGATGCGGATAGTTCATTGTAGTGTTTATCTGGATTTTGGTATATGGTAGTTAATATGGCAATAATATAGCAATATATTCCAACAAGTTAAGCCATCAATAATGTCTTCTTTGGAGAAAGCCTTCTCAGATCTTGTTTCTCTCAAGGGTATTTACTATTAATTCATGGCTATTTTTTTTCCTACAGTATACTTTGCAATACTCTTGCACATGGTGGCACAGTGGTTAGAATGCAGTTTTGCAGGCCAATTCTGCTGATTGACAACTGCCAGCATTTTGGCACTTCGAGTCTCACCGGCTCAAGGTTGACTCAGCCTTTCATCCTTCCAAGGTTGGTAAAATGAGGACCCCGATTGATGGGGGCAATATGCTGACTTTCTACATCACTTAGAGAGGGCTGTAAAGCACTGTAAAGCAGTATATAAGTCTAAGTGCTATTGCCACTCTAGACCAGGGAGTTCCCCAATTTCTATTAGTGAAGTTTCCCTTTGTATATGTTGTTTTGCAGATTCTAATATGTGGTTTGAAATCTTACCATGCCAATATTTCACGGTTTGTTCTTCATTGATTGTAGCTCTGTTCAATCATGTATACCATACATTCAGCAAGGATGAGACCCCCTTCTCCACCTCAACCACATGAACCAGAATTTGGTACTCTCGGGATCATGGGATCATGATCTATTCAGATCTATGCAGCCAGAAATGTACTTGTTGTAGTCATCATTGCTGAATGCATATATGTCTTTGTTGATTAGGTATTTACCCATCAATTTTGGATAGGGGCAAAAATAATTTTCAGTTATGTAGTAAGTCTTATTTATTATTATTATTATTATTATTATTATTTATTACATTTTTATGCTGACCAATTCCCGATGGACTCTGGGCGGCTTACAGCATGAATAGCAATAGCACTCAGATGTTATATACTGCTTATCAGAGCTTCACAACACTCCCCAAGCAGTTACAGAGTCAGCTT
>JANHGC010005992.1:3767-26923 GCA_027560395.1 Boaedon fuliginosus | reverse complement strand
GGGGAATAGTAATTCTCTGTGAATTAACTTTAAAAATTATGCCTATTTTATTTTTTATTTTTGCAAAATGTAATTTTAGTGTGCATTAAATATAGAGAAGAAATTAGGTGGAAAGAATTTCAACTAATAAATGTGTGGTCTTAAATTATTTTAAGAAATAGTTCTTGTTTAAATAAGGGTTTCTGAAGTTAATACAACATGTCACATATGGTTTTAAAGTGTTGTGATTATTTTACATTGAATCCATTGTTAAAATTCAGGAGCCTGTATATTGAATGACTTAAAAAAATTAAACCACACTCAGCTCATTTATAAAATTATATTCTGACTAATAAATCTGAATAAATTATTAAGCATATAGTTCTACAGGAAATGATAAGACATAATACAAGGTTAGATTTCTTATTAGAAAGAGACTGACAAAAAGTATCTCTCATACATCATACACTAGTTTACATGTAACTTCAGTCAGATACTGCTCTTAAAAATGTCATAATATGGCTGTGGAAGAAGGAACTCTAACTCTTCTTAAGATAACCTTATTTTTCTATAGCAGGCATCAGAAATATAGTGGATAGTAGACAAAGAACTTTGTCCATGATATTTATTTACTTACTTACCATACAGTTTATCTGTACCACTCCAGAGTATGTCCTCTGTGAAAGACATTTATATTGCTAGAAGGAAAAGAACTGATAGGTTGAGGAACCCTTGCAGGGTATTGCTGAGGAGTTTGCTCAGTTCTTGTAGACAAAATTGCTCAGATTCGGTCGGACTTAGACTCTAGCTGGACAGGATCTGTTGAGGTGATTGGGGAAAATCTTAGTCCAGTTATCTGGGAAGAGTTTGTCCCTGTGGCCCTTGATGATATGGACAAGGTCGTAGGTGCAATGAATGCCACCACCTGTTTATTGGACCTGTGTCCCTCCTGGCTAGTTTCGGCTGGCCGAGAGGTGACACGCAGTTGGCTCCAGGTGGTGATTAACAGCTCCTTGAGTGAGGGATACTTCCCGCCTTCCTTGAAGGAGGTGGTAGTGAAGCCCCTCCTCAAGAAGCCCTCGCTGGACCCGACTGTTTTGAACAACTTTTGTCCGGTCTCCAACCTCTCCCTTTTGTGGAAGGTTTTTGAGAATGTGGTAGCACTTCACCTCCTGCATACCTTGAAGGAAGCTGATTATCTAGATCTCCTTCAGTCTGGTTTCAGGCCTGGGTACAGTACTGAGACAGCATTGGTCACACTAGCAGATTATCTCTGGCGGGCCCGGGCTGGATAGCCACCACACAGCTATTAGATCAGACTGCTTGCAGAACACCACAAATATTTTGAAGTCAATTGCGCGGAGTGCGTGTTTGACAGGCGATCAGGAAGCGCGCCCACAAAGTGGGTAACCAGCAAACCGGTAGGAACCCATCACTGAAACACAAGGAAAAGAACAGACCATATACCATGAAGTTCAGATAGATAGCAAGAGGAAAAGCAAAAAGATTCTGGCTAGAAGTTCTGTGTTCTTCTCTGATTGCTTGCTTTAATAATATGTCCATAGTCTCTCATTTAACCCCTTCATTGCTTTACTGGTTTAACATGGGAGAACAATATCTAACAAGGGCTGCCCTTGAAGAGCACTCAGAAACTTCAATTGGTCCAGAATTCAGCCGCACGAGTGATTAAGAGTGTGCCTCGGCATACCCATATAACACCTGTCCTCCACAAGCTGCACTGGCTTCCAATAGTTTTCCGGGTGCAATTTAAGGTGCTGGTGATAACTTTTAAAGCCCTTCATGGCTTAGGAGTAGGGTACCTTAGAGACCACCTTCTGCCACCTATTTACTTACTTACTTACTTACTTACTTACTTACTTACTTACTTATTTAAATTTATACCCCATCTCTATTCCCTGATCAAGGGGAACTCGAGGTGGCTTACAACAATAAAATACATTTTATAATATAATATTTTTAAAATTACTAAATAACCATCCATACAACACTCACAATCATCCAAAAAGACAGAAGCGGGGGAGGGAACATCAATTCCAGGCCTGCTTACAGAGCCAAGTCTTGGTGGCTCTGCGAAAGCACAACAAGTTGGGAATAGTTCTAATCTCCACAGGGAGTTGATTCCAGAAGACCGGCGCCACCACAGAGAAGGCCTTAGCTTGGGGACCCGCCAGCCGACATAGCTTAGCTGACAGGACCGTAACAGGCCAACTTTGTGGGATCTAACTGGGCGCTGGGAGGCAAAAGGTAGCAGAAGGCGGTCTTGAAGGTACCCCGCTCCTAAGCCATGTAGGGCTTTAAAAGTTGTTATTAGCACCTTGAATTGCACCTGGAAGACCACTGGGAGTCAGTGCAGCTCGCAGTGGATAGGTGTTATATGGGTGCACCAAGGCACACCCATGATCACTCGTGCGGCCGCATTCTGGACCAGTTGAAGTCTCCGAGTGCTCTTCAGGGGCAACCTCATTTTAATGGACCAGAGTTTATCTTAAATATTCTTTTAAACATCCAATCCCATATCACTCTTTATTAGAGGAAGCAGGGAAGGTCAAGACAAATGAAAAGACATTGATAGCTTCTAAAAGCCTCTAGATAAAGAAGCAAATAAATACCAGATAGTTTTGCATGGAAACACCTCTTTGAATTCACCTCTTACTTAAAAGTAGACAATCCCAAATGTCCCCCAATAAGGACTACCTAGAGGCAGGAAAAGGGTAAGAAGAATATCTTTTGAAGTTTGGTGTTGGAGAAGACTGGAAAATACCATGGACAGACAAGAAAACACACAAATGGGTCATCAAACAAATCAATCCAGACTTTTCACTTAAAGTACAAGTGACCAGGCTCAAATTATCCTAATTTGGACACATTATACAAAGACCACGCTCTCTGGAAAAGATTTCCAATGCTAGGAAAAGTGGAAGGTAAGAAAAGAAGAAGGGGAATGGATATAGCTTCTATGGCAATGGCTTGAAAGGCAAGGTTAGGGACAGATTGCCATCAACAAAATCTATCTATGTGAATCTTAAAAATTGGCAATGACTTGATAGCACATAATCAATCAATCCATCAATCAATCAATCAATCAATCAATCAATCAATGCCCACTGTATTCAGGTGGCTGCTGAGAATCTACTGCATAGAGACCTCTATGTAGTGTAGTATGATGTTTGAACAACTTGTATGTCAGACCATCCTATTGTATATTTATTTCCAAGCTCTGTCTACTTTCCTGAAAACTCAGAACCTCAACATGGACCCAACAATTCTTTCTATTCTGCCTATCAAACCTAACCAAACTCTCTACAATATCAAAATTTGGACCAAACTAAAAATTGTTGATTGATTCCACTCTACATAATACGGTAATTTTAACTTCAGATTCTAAATGGGTTTGCTAGTGCCTTTAGCTCTATATTTTCTCAGATGCTGTGCAGTAATGATTGAGATTATATTTTACTAGCTGATTACCCGACCTTGCTTGTTTTTTTTTAAAGAAATATATTTTTGCCACAGCATTTGCAGACCTTTTGAAGCTCCCACTGCCCCCTTCCACATCCTTTTCAGGCCTCCCAAAGCCCCTGCCACCCCCTCCCACATCTCCACTCTGGCAAGGCTGGCTCTGGGGCAAGACTAGGCTAGCTCTGGGGCAAGGCCAGGCCAGTTCTGAAGCAAGGCAGCCAGGGCTTGACAGTGGCACTGGGCCGCAGCCGTTTGTAGACCTTCTGAAGCCCCGACACCCTTCCCACATGTCACAGGCAACCTTATTTGGTGGGGTGGGTTTGAGCGCTGTTTGAAAACATGGCACCTCAGTTTGAATATGGAGCCTAAGTTTGAAAACTGCACATGCTCAGTAGAGGGAGGGAAAACTGCATATGCTCAGTAGAGGGTTTCTGCTTGTTTGTTAAGAGTGTCCTCTTTGTCCCCCAAAAAAGGAGCAAAAAGCCCCCTTACCCTTTGGTGACTCCAACAGTGCTGATCTTACTACACACTAAGCTAACTATCTGCCAAGTTTGAGCTAGATTGGTGGAGGACTGAAAGTTTGTGTAGAACACATACAAACACACATCCCTCCCAGACTTCTGTTTTATAGATATAGATGTGAGTATAATTAAGGAGGATATTAACACCTAGACAATGTATTGATAGGAAGTGACAGGCATGATCTTCATAATATAAATGTTTACTAATTATCCATGCCCCTCCTAGTTGGTGAAGGTGCTTGGGAGGGGTGCTAGATTGGATTCAGATGGTGACTAACACTTCCTTGAGAGAGAGGGTGGGTGCCCTCATTTCAAGGGCCCATCGTTTGCCCCAACTAATCTGGACAGGTTTTGTCCACTCTCCAGGAAAATAGTCACATTATAGTTTCAAAGGACTGAAAAGGATGAAATTGATTATCTGGACCCCTTTCAATCAGGATTGAGGGTATGGGACAGAGATGATATTGCCTTGGTTTTGCATTATCTCTTATGGGAACAGGATGCAGTAGTGAATCCATCCTTCCTGTTCTTGAGCTCTCAGAACCTTTCAGTTCCATTGATCATGATAGTCTTCTGGACCAGCTTCAGAAGCTAGGGTGGGCAGCATTGTGTTATGCTGGTTCTCCTTCCTCAGAGGAAGTATGCCTTTTTTGCCATAGCATCCATCCAAGATCAGGAGAACCCCACAACTGTTGGTCTTCCAAAGGCTCTAAAGACCTGGTTATGGGATCCTGAGTGTGTGAAGGGCCCTGGCTCTATTAATAATCATGGATTATAATATCCTCCTTGGTTTCTGTATGTATTTCAATTTTTCTTTTGAGATGGTGACTTCTTTTTAATTTGTTTTATGATTGTTTTCCATACAAATCTCAGGGCCGTACAAATTGAATAGAAAAATAAAGTAAAGTAAATAAAAATAAAATAAAATAGGAACAATGCATTCCAGAGCAAGTGTGGACTTTAAAAGGCAAACAAACTTGCCTTAGAGAAGCAGGTTGGATTGTATTAATGAACAGCAATCACAAAATCATGTCAGTGAGAAAAGAAGGAGAAAATAGCAATTATAGGAAAAGTAGCATTAAGCAATATTGAGAGACAGGACAATGGAAGCATTGAAAACCTTTACAAAGCGATCAATGGAGAAGCTCAGAGTTGGCTATCCAATTCAGGTTCCCTTTGAATGACTTCAGCTAGAGAGGGAGAAAAGAATGTGAAGTGAGGCTGTCTTTCTTTTCTATATAGCTGGCCAAAAAGTCAGGATTTTATGTGATGTCTGCCCATGTGAGCTATTCAGAGGGCTAATGAGTAATCTCCTCACTAGGAACAAACTCAAGTTTTCCTAGTTTAAAAATGTACTCTGTCTCCGTTCTGTATTCAAAGTGAAGCACTGACAACATTTGTAATTCAGCTTTTCAACAGCTTTTCAATTCTAGGCTTTCCATGCCTAGAATGGAAATTTTTATCCCTAGAGGCAATATCAATATCCACAGGAAAGTCACATTTGGAAATGAGGCTAGATGGGGGTGGGGTGGGGTAAAAGAGGGGGATTCTTCATAAGCCATGCCCTGTTGTTTTGCCATGTCTTCTGAGGACCATGTTACAAAGTTTAAAACATTCCAGTATTGGGGTTTCAGACCTGACTCTTTTGTGAAATGCTGAAGAACAGCAAGTTTCTGATCAAAATTGTTATTCCACCTCTTTTACTACTAATGGTAAAGTCTAGTAAGATGTAGACTCCAACTCACAGCTAGGTTAAGGTCACCTTAACTTGAATGAATTATACATTAAACAATGCTCAACCTAATTTTAATTTTAACTATATTGTGGTTCTCATTAATCTGCCAAGAAACATCTTGTTTTCTTTTTTTAAGTATGAATGCAGAACAAATTATTTTTAAAAAATCATTTCCAAAATCATATGTGAATATTTTGTTCAATTTTGTCTCTTGATTGAGAGTTTGTATTAATTGAAAATTTAAGGCAACAGATTTGTAATTTAGGAATACTCAATCAGGTATTTATATCTTATTCTAATTTTATCAGGTCTTCTACAAATAAGCTTGGTCACCAAACCATTTTTTCCATTATCAAGTTCTAAGAAATTCCAAAGAATACCAAAGAAACACCTGAAATGCAAATATCCAAAGCACAAGCTGAAATATGATTCCCCCACCCTTATGAAATAATGTTCCATTTGATAAATTATTGGATAGAATCTTTTAGTTGTTAATTTTCTGAGTCCTCTTCCTAGCAAATATAATGGAAAGATGCAAAATATTTGGGAATCTGCAACATGGATTGCTGTACAAATGCACTAATTATTATGTGATGAAGTCTTAATAGGAATGTCTCTATTTCTCAGAGTGCCTGTTAAATGCAACACCTCTTATTTATATGCAGCTGGGTTCAGAAGAGACACAGTGTAATAAAGAAACAGAAAGAACAATATTTTGCATTGTTCTCATCACAGCAAAGTTGCAACTGGGATTTTCTTAATAAAAACTATACAGTCAAAGGAGATCCGTTTTGTTGAACTTGAAAGTATATTTTTTTCTGGTTTTTGTTTCACAAAAAAGGAAAATGAAAAGTGATATCCAAGGGAGAGCATCTTATGGTATTCCTGTGCATTGATCTCACGTATTAGAAGGCCTGGGGGAGGGGGGAAGTGGCAAGTATTTTTTTGCTCCATCCCCAGGTTGTTCACCTGTACTTTTAAATACCGGAGGATGAAAAAAAAAATCCCTCCAGCCATATGAGATGGTTTGATGTCCTTTCTACCAAACCTTTAAAAGCAGACTAACCTTCTACTCATTTCTCCAATTTGATGAGCCTCAGTGGTGCAGTGGCTAGAGTGCAGTATTTCAGGTTACTTCTGCTGACTGTCGGTTGCCTACAATTTGGCAGCTCAAATCCCACCAGGCTCAAGGTTAACTCAGCCTTCCATCCTTCCGAGCTGGGTCACATTGTTGGGGACAATATGCTGACTCTGTGAACTGTCTAGACAGCACTGTAAAGCTCTATGAAGTGGTATATAAGCCTAAGTGCTATTGCTTTTTACTTGCTTAAGAGAAGGGGGAAAACACTGGATGAATGAATCAGGACCATTGAGCATTGAAATATACTGGGACCAGTATATCTCTATCACAAGAGAAGTGCAATTGGGCATAGAAGGTCTTTCAATAGAATGAAGGACAGCAATATCAGCCCTTCTTCACATAACCTCCCATGTAATTCATATTGATGATATCATCCAAGAGCATAGTTTCTCAACTTTTACTGATGACAAAAATAAAATTTATCATGGCAATTAAGTATTACAGTAAATAGAATGTAAACATGTCCACCACTTATTTCCATTTCAAATCACTTTGGGGAGTTGCTCACCAATACCAGGAAAAGTAGATAGGGGAACTCAAGAGTGCAAAGAATTAAAAAAAAATGCCAATTGAATTTCAAATTAATGATCTTTATTAAGGGCAATACCGCTACAAAAATCATTACATGTGTTAAACTGTGTAATGCTGATAAAGCAAAGACTACATTTAATGCCAACTAATGTTAGAAGGAAAAGGTAGGGCCAGGGGCATCTGCAGGGGCGGTCGGTGATATCAAAATGGCAGGTGTTACTAGGTGATCAAAGTCACACACCCTTAGGCTGCCAGGCCTGCAATGCACGTTAAATAGGTGTGGAGTTTCATCACCCAGTCACTTCCTCCAGGCAGGCTGAATTGATGGGAATGGGGAGACCAATATTTCTCAGCCCTTTTCAACTCTTCCTTGTTTCTATTTTGCATACACTGTTATGCCCACAAAAGAGCTTAATTAATATTCCAGTATCACAAGAACTTTTGTGGGTTGTCTTAAACAAATATGTCAATGAGAAGCTCATTAGGTTCAACATGCATATTTATCTCCAATACCATTTTCCATTATGATGAAATTGTTATCTGCCAAAAGATCCATACATAAAAATATCTATTGATTCTTAAGGTGCCTAGAGTTCAATATATTCTTGACTAATACCATTCATCTTTCTACATCAAAACCCTTTCATTCTCAAGCACTGCTCTACATTGTAAATATCAAAAAAGCAAAACCCTTTTGATCTTGGTTGAGTTGTATGCTTCCTGAATTCAAAGGTGTTTCTTTTTTTTTTTTTCAGTTTGGAAAGTGATTGTCTGTGCTGACTTGTTCATTCATAAATTATATGTGCATTATAACCACTGTTCATCATATTGCAACCATCCTCAGGGTTAACTTAAAAATAGTGTAATTTTTAAAAGAAAAAATAAACAAAACAGTGTTCCACGTGTTGAGTTAAAACACACATAGGCACACAATTATTCGTTTGTGCTGGGAATACGTTAGCACTAATATATTTTACTGTACACCCACCAGGACACCCTGGTGTGATGCAACCATAATGGCTTTCAGCAGGTATTTGCTATATCCCTCTTTTCCTGTTTAACCAGGATTAGAGAAGCATGGCCAACAGAATGAGAATACTTTCATTGTTTCTGCTAATTACGATATCTAAGGGTACATGTGAGGTATACAATGTTTATCTGAGAAACCTAGACTTTCTGAGGCATGGTAGAAAAAAATAGCTGTTTAAAGTAGTATTTAAAGTTTGTCAAGAGAACATAACTATTAAAAAAAAACTTAGATGGCTTTAAAATAAAAAGTGGCTTCCAAAGGAAGCATGAACAAAAGAACAATGGGTGGCTCAGTATAGGGTGGCTCAGTATAATAGTATGATTGGTCTTCATAAAATTACTATTTTGAAAGAAGATTTCAACATGTGCAGAAAGAAATGAACTCTAATTCTATCCTGCCAACACTTTGAGGTAGACCAAACTAGGAAAACCAAGTTATTATTGCTAGTATTGTTATTGTAAAGTTACACAGTGACAGAATCTTGCAGATCCAAATGTGCTTCTTCCTTTCTTTATTTGTGGGCTAACTAGGGAAGGTCAAAACTCAGATGTCATCTTGATTTACATTTCTCCCTTGATCCCAAATTTCTCTTATCTGTTTCCTTGGTCATGGCTCTTTCTCCTCTTCTTCAAGCTTCTCCCTCTGCCCATTACACATTCTATTTAGTTACTCACTTTACCTGGAACACATGTGTATTAGATTGCTACCTGCTTCCTAGAGGATTTCACACTGTAACTATTAGAGATTGCCAATATTTAAAGCATTCACAAAATTCTAGTAAAAGGATCTGCCCACCAGGCTATCACTCATGGCCAAGAGGAAAGGAATACAGAAGTCAAAGTCATTGGGAGATATCCAAAAGCTGACAGGTTATAAAGCTGATAAATGAAAATAAGTAGCAATGGAAATTATAAAGTCTGTTCACAGAAACCACACTTGACAATTTGCAGAACTATGTATCTGCCACATAGCACAATCAGTACAAGTGAGTCTCCATGATCTAGATCAGGACATCTAGGACTGTTGCATCCATTATTTCAAATATCCAAACTAGTATTCAAGAGATGATTCTAGAAATATGGAGAGGTCTATGAAGAACTTTTTCTAGTGCTGTGAAGCATTCTTAAGAATAGCAGTACCCAGAGATGGAAATTTATCATCCAGATAACACTGTCCTCCACAGAGGTTCCCAACACTGCAGCCACTGAAGCCAGGTTGACTTACAAGCTAGAAGACGACTTCAGATCTACTAACCCTCAATCTATGATGTTTGAAACCTTGCATTAGTTTTTTCCTAAAAAAAGGTTTAACTTGACAATAAAACATATTGATACAGAAGGGCACTATGGATGAGATATGCAGGTCTGTTTACTCTTGTTAATTTTAAGGATTCAGCTGGCTATAGGAAGCACTCAGGTAAGACTGTCTGAGACAGGTGGCTTTGCTGGATGATTCTCAGCACTCATAGGAATGCAAAGCTGAGGCAGGGCTAGAGATGGCAATCATGTTAGATGAGGGGCTTGGTCATGAATAGAACTGGAAGGTGGGGGGAAGTCCTTGGCCTGACTGCTGTTAAATCTGTTTCACTCCATCAGATAGGTTTAAGATAAAGGAGGATCTTGACAGACTTTAACATTGGGTGCTCTCTAACAAAATGAAATTCAAAGGTGAAAAAAGTAAGGTTCTACATTTAGGCAAGGAAAACAAAATGCAGAGGTACCATATATGTGGTACCTTGCTCAATAGTAGTAACTGTGAGAGGGATTTTGGAGTCCTAGTGGACAATCATTTAAATATCAGTCAGCCATGTGCTTCAGCTGCCAAAAAAGCCAACACAGTTTTAGGCTGCATAAACAAAGGGATAGAATAAAGATCATGAGTTAATACCATTTTATAATGCCTCAATAAGGCCACACTTGGAATGCTGCATCTAGTTTTGGTCACCATGATATAAAAAAGATGTTGAGACTCTAAAAAAGGGTGCAGAGGAAGAACAACAAAGATGATTGACGGACTTGAGGCTAAAGCATATAAAGAACAGTTGCTAGAACTAGGTATATCTAGTTTGATGAAAAGAAGGACTAGGGGTGACATGATAGGCTTGTTGCAATATCTCAGGGGCTGCCACAAAGAAGAGGGAGTCAAGCTATTCTCCAAAGCGCCTGAGTGCAGGACAAGAAGCAATGGATGAAGACTAATCAAGAAGAGAACCAACCTAGAACTAAGAAGAAATTTCCTGACATTTAGAACAATTAATCAGTGGAACAACTTGCCTCCAGAAGTTGTAAATGCTCCAACACTGGAAGTTTTTAAGAAGAGATTGGATAATCATTTGTCTGAAATGGTGTAGGGTTTCCTGCCTTAGCAGGGGGTTGGACTAGAAGACCTTCAAGATCCCTTCCAACTCTGATATTCTATTCTATTCTACATGTTTCTTTAGCCACCGCATATCAAAAGTACCCCATTCATGGCTCAATTATGCTTAAAACAGTGGACATCAATAAAAATCAGAGGTGACTGACAGTGCCTTTTCTAACTATTACCTTTGATTAATAGGTATAAGTTTTCAAGAGCTGTTGCATCAGGTGCTTGTTTCTGAAATGTAGAATATTAGATATTCAACTTTCATTTCAATCTCTCATATGGTAGTACCTGAGATTCCATAAACTTTGGTATTGGAGTAGAAAGAAAAACACCTGGAAACTACCCAGAATAGGGAGACAGGCATCACCAAGAATATTAGACGAAAAGCTTTTAAGAAAAGATTTACCATAAGTGAAAGTGCTAAAGTTGCTGTATGTTTAGACATACCGATCAGGATTTGAAGAATGGAAATAAACATGGTAGCAAAGGTCATAAGATATACAAAACTGTTTCAGATTGTAGGAATGCGTATGTAAGACTTCTAAACTTCATGAAAGCTACAACAGTTAGCCATTCATTTGAGATGTCAAAAAGATGTTTCTCAGTATTCAGCATTATATACATACAATCTACTAATCAGATATTGTTGATGTTGCTACCACGGTTGTTTGGGGATTCTGGAAGGAGAAGAGAAGGGCAAAGTTAATTTGGTGGCAGTCATATTCTCTTTTTGTTGTAATTTGTTTTTGTTGTTGTTGTTGTTGTTGTTGTTGTAATTTGGTTTTTTGGTTTTTTGGGTGAAGCAATCTATTGATTGAGAAATTATGAGCTTTTTTGTAAAATAAAGGCAAATAATTTGCTGTCCTTTGTTTATTTACTGCTTTAAGAATCATAAATGATGACCTTGCATATGATTTTCTTTCATGAGCGTGAACTATCAACTGTTGTATCTATTTTAAAAATTATGTTCAATGAAAGCGGTAGCAATTGAAAGATTCTTATAATGAAGTAAGTCTCAAATTGGAAAAGTGAATCCATCTTACATCATTAGGGTTGAATAGAGAGATATCTTATTAGAAATGTTCCCAACAATCTCATATATTTTGACATTTTGAATGAACATTGGAAAATTCACTCTCATCTTCATTAAGTATTGCTTTTTAATACTGTACATATACACACCTTCTCATTTTTATTTCACTGTGCCATAACCTGGCCTTCATATCATGATAATTTCTTTATATAAACAATGCTGAGATTATATAAAGTCAGCTCAGAGTAATGGCAACGTATATTTACTACACATTTCTTAATTGTCAGGAATAATTCATTCAGGGATCTAGGATTTAGAAGATGCCTTATTAGTGAAAGTTTTGTTTTTCTCTCTCTATTTTCCACCAAAATTTCCACAGGTGACTAATGAGAAGATCCTTACATCATATAGAGTTTTATATATATATATAGCATAAATTTGTGACAATTCTGTCTTGTTACTTGCACACATAAATATAGCCTGCAGCTTTATTTTTAATTAAAATGACAGGCTATTGAACAAGCAATGCAAATTAAGCACTTCTTGCTCAGAAGAATTTGAACATGTGTCAATGGGGGCTGCAAGAAAACTGAAGTCAACATCACCTGAGGTTTCCAACTGAAATTCTGTTCCTCCCTTTTCTTGTTATGACAAGCAACATTGAGCTAAGTAGTACAACTCAGGAGATATCTACTTACTGCAAGCTGAGGAAAAATGTACAAGGTCAGACTTACACTGAAATGACTTTCCACTTGCTCACCTCCCACCCTAAAAGAGGACTAGATTCAAAATTTCAAACTAAATATCATTAACAGTTCTCTAAACGAAATCAGACGAAATGTGAAGCAACATAAATGAAGCAGAAATGAAATTAGAGATTATGCTGATTTCATTACTGAATTCAAACAGGTGCTAATTCAGTTTTTGGTGCTACCTGGAGAAGAAATAATGATGGTTCACTCCCTCTGCAACTGATAATATATCTAAAGCCCTATCATGCTAACCGTGTTAAAATTTTACAAGTGGAATATCTTATTTTGTATTTGTTTTAAACCTCATAGTTGTCTCCCTTTGTTATATGCACAAAAAGGGCTAGGTAGGTTCAGATAAATAAACTGTATTAACCTAAATTTGAAACTCAGTAATAATTTACAGTTGTCCAGTGTCTCAACAAAACAGGAAGTTATTTTCAACTACCTTTCCTAGTATTTGGCAATTTAGCATCTGGTGTTACTCTGAGAGCTTCCTTCCCTTCCCTTCCATCCTCTTTCCCACCTCCCTCCCTTCCTCTTTTCCTTTCCTTTCCTTCTCTCCTTCTCTTTCTTTCTCCTTCATTCCTTTCTTCCTTTCTCTTTCTTCCTTCTTTCCTTTCACATTATACATAAAAAAGATGTAAGACTACCATTAATATAAGAGTGAGAGTGAAATAAAAATAAGACATTTATTTAGTAATATATCCCACTATATCTAATGGATTTATTTCCAGGCCAGTGTTCTTTTGATAGCCTCAGATCTGCCAATTCAGGTTTCACATTCATGTTGGGATAGTTAAATTCTTATTGTATTCTTATGTATGAAAATAGTATTATTGTAAAATCTAAGTCCTAGGATATTTTGCTAGTTTTTTAATGTATTTCTTTCATCCTATCTGAAAATGTGCAGTATACACTTCATGTACTTTTTAAAATGATGTTATGGTAATGTGAAGATTTAGTCTGATCTGATTGTTATTGCCATTTCTATTTTAAAATAAAATCTTGTCTGTTCTAAATGGCATACAAAGTATGTGGAGTATACGGATCTAATTTTAAGCTGGAGAAAAAGTTTTGGGGATTTATTTTCCATCTAAAATAATGCCTGGCTTTCTATCTAGCAGGGTTCTCAAGTTGGAGGAGAGATGGGTGGAAAAATATAGAGCAAATGTTGCGAATGGCAGTGTCTGATATACAGTGCAGTTAAAAACTAAGGTTGCAGAGATAATTAAGGTACCTCAAAACAAATATTAATTTTTTGGGGGGAGGGGTGTAGGATGGACGGAGAATCCTGGATTTTGATCCCAAGCAGGTTTACACGTGTCTTGTTTATTTTACAACACACTTTTACGTAACTGGAAATCAGTCAAATAGGTTGGAATTAGACACTCACACAAAAATACTCAAGAAATGATGATTTAGAACAAGGACAATTGAAATGTAATTAAAGATACTGTCCTATAACTAAAATCATTGCAATCAATCGATCTTCATTCAGTCATAGACCAACAGATAACTCCCCCCACCAAAAAAAAAATCACAATTAATTAGGGTAAAAAAGGAACAACATAATTGTTCCCAAATATTTAAAAAGAATTAAAGAAATAATACAGCACATTGTGTGAACTATATGTACTATTTGTAACTATATGTACTTGGCTGTGGTAAAGGAAATTAAATCAGATTGATCTCATAATAACAACAACATAAAACAAGACAGAATGATGAGGATACTAGTAAAGAATGTAAATAATAATTTGTGGTAAGCACATGCATCAAAAAATCCAGTTCCAAAAGGCTTGGTTCGAAAGAATTGTTCTCATTCATGAATTTGTCTTTTTTTTTTTTCATTCAATCATTCACTCATTTTCTTAATGAAAAAGAGACAATTAGCATAGTCATCTACTTAGGCATACATTTGTAGGGGAAAAAAATCAAAATCTGCCACCTGTACACACATCTGTGCACATACACAAAGCAAACAAATGTATGCCATTGCATTTCAATTCACACTCACATCTCTTATGGCAATAAGTCCAGCTCTTTATTTACATGTTACTATAAAGATCATATTTGCAAACTTACTTACATATGACTTGATGATTGATACTTTGGTTCAAGAGGGATATAAATTAGCTTTAATTTTTATACTTGGGGTTAAACTATTTTCCTTCTCTTTTGATAGATGGTCCAGTCCCTAAATTAAACAATAGGAAGTGTTGCATATGTTGTGCACTGTGCTATCAATAGAAAGAACCAGAAGTTATGAACAAGGATGTGGCAGAGTCCTATATGACACCAGTGCTAGCCTGTTATCTGTTTTGTTCAAAATGAAAAAAAAAAAGAAAGAAAACAATCAAGTTCATTATCCCAAAACATTGTGTTTCTACCCACATGCTAGACATACCAGAATTGATTACATAATTAGGGTATTGCAGTGGAGGCCTTGTTTTGCCTGCAGATGCTTCCAAAGGTTTAGCTAGCTAAAAATAGATAGGCAAGCACATGATGGATTTTCAGAGCACGGGATAAGCACTTTCTCAATCTGGCTGGGGTAAGAGATTGGAACTCCCACCCATGTCAAGATTTTAAAAATCACAAAAAAAGCCTATTAGGGAACTGTTTTAATCCAAATCAACCAGTTCCCTTTTTCTCACCTAGGACAAGGAGTATAGATTTGGCAATGGGAGAGTAAATCGATGGTTCAATGGGGCTATTGAAGGAGAGGGAAGAATTTAGTATTGTATAATTAGATGCTTCATGTAAGCATCTCATTATACATTATATCATGTAAGGCAGAGATCTCCAAACTTGGCAACTTTAAAACTTGTGGACTTAAATCCCAGAATTCTGGACATTGAAGTCCACAATGCTTAAAGTTACCAAGTTTGGAGACTTCTGATGTAAGGCATCAAAGCTGGGTATGTATTAGGCAGAATGTACCACAAAGAAAATATGAAAGGCTGGCACAGATTATTTATTATCATTTGCTAAATGTGTATGCTGCCATCTCACTGATCTGGTGACTCTTCAGAATGGTATGAAGGTAATTTTGAAGTTCAGGTGTATTTTTAAAAAAATATTTATTAATTTTTGGACCATCCATCTCTCCTACAAAGTGACTATGGGCAGCTTATAAAACAACTTTAATAATAAAACATTTACTCCCACATGCAAATGAAACTACACCATAAGGGACTGAGTAATGTGATCTCTGAAACATAATTAATCAGACAATAAGTTTTATCACTTCTGTAAACCCTGTTCATCAGAGTCTGTGTTTCTGTCTCACTCTCCTGACAGAATTAGTTTAAAACAGGTTTGCTTAGAGAAAGAGAAGGGGTGGAAACAAAGGGAGAACTCAGATTTATTGTGCTGATATTTTTAAATCTGGTGTGCACTTGACTATTCAATCCTCTGAATTTGTAGCCTTTTATCTTTTTTCCTTCTTTAATTTATTCACCTCAAATTTATTGTGCTTCCTGTTAGTTTCTGTTTCCGATTTTCCAATGGTCTTTCAGCTCTATCAGTCTGCCTTGTCATTCTCTTTCATTGCCCTTTTTATGCTTTATGCTCCGCTTCAATTTAAGAGAGAGAGAGAGAGAGGAAAGTCTTAGGAACAAATCATTTAGTGACAAGCTTTTTTCCATTTTTAACTTGTAGCTGCTCAAGCATTGCCCGGAGTCTGTAGCGAGGATACTGTAGATAGAGGGAGTATAGACTGTTTGGGAGGAACTGGGAAGTTAATAATTCTGATCCTGGTATTTTAAGTTGATTGCATGGAATTGTGTAAAATTAGACCACTAGCTCATTGGAACTCCCTGAAAGTATGGTCAGGTCATTCTTTCCCTTAAAATCTGTTATTTGGATGAGAGAACTGTACAAACTAAACTAGTAGGGCTGAGGTGCATTTCAGACTCAAAGACAGAAAGGTGCTTTGAAGTGTGCAGGAGACACTTGTGTAGTGTGTGTCAGCTATTCTTTGAAGTGGCTGTGTCTCTTCCTGAGATTATACTGCAGCTGCAGAAGGCACCTGCATCACAATCCCAGGAGTAAGTATGTTTGATGTAAAGAGTTTCAGGCAGGTGCCTATATGCTCTGAATGACATTTTTGTTTTGTTTTGGACTATGAAGAGTGGCACAGCTCCATTAATAACTTGCATGAATTTACATCTGTCTACATGTAGAGGTGGAGATATGGTGGAAAGACTGAAATCCTATTGCTTGTACTGCCTTACTGGATATGTGTATTGGGTGTAACATCATCAAAGAGATGTCTTTGTGAATTATCTAGAGAAAAAAAATCCCCATCAGATTAATAAATAAGCAAGTTCATATATAGTACATCGTATGTATTTAGCAAATAAGTATGAAGAAATTTATCTTGAATTCTATGATAGGCCTGTCTATGTGGACTGTACTGTAACACAAATTAAGGATTTTTACATAGATCACATAAGTCATCTGAGGAAAATGTATATTTTAATATCATGTATATTAGAACTGTGCAATCTCTCAGATTTAATTGAAAAGAGATACACAGTAGCTGAAAACAGATGTGGCTTCCTTAATAAGCTGCAAGCCAGTGTTACATTCCCTGGTGTGCTTCAGATGATTAATTGTCTACTCACTCCCAAGACTGAATGACTGAGTCTTCTTCATATCATGCATACAGTAGATCTGAGATAGTTGTGACAGATAGATAGCTTGGTGGATCAGGTACTTCAGCCTATAGCTCTGAGGAATCAGAGTAGTTTATAACAGTTGGGAGGATACACTTCCAGAAGGACCACTATGACGGACAGATTATAGACAAGTAGTCAAAAGAAATACAAGCCATTGGAAAAGGAAATAGCAACTCACACCATTTCTGCCAAGAAAACCAAAGGAAGATTCACAACCATGACCATGTTAACTTGATAGTAAACATGAACCCTCTATGTCAGAAGATAGTCTACAAACTACTGGGGAAGGATAAAGAGCAAGTATAGCTAGGTGTTACTCATGACAGGACTGGCATAAAGTTGGAAGAATGTGCAGGTGCTAATGTGTAAAAGCAAAGTTTGATGTTGCAAAGATAGGTAATGGATATTTTGCTTTAACAACTTTTCCTGCCTGCCTCAATTGCATTGAGGTTTTACTATGACAATATATTCTCCTGGTATTTAAATCTAGTGCTACTTCTTTACAAACCTAAAACACAAAGGTTGCAATCATGTCACTTAAAGCTGAGCCAGTTTGGTCATTACTAACAGGCAAAAAGGTAGCTTACAAGGGCACTTTGGCAAACAATTTTAATATTTAATTGATTTGTCTCTAAGGATTTATTTGAGAAATGTGTCTGTTTACACAGTGTTAAAGAGAGCTCAGTGTTTTAGCCTGTAAGTACTATATGGGCTTCATTTTTCACAGGCCGCTGTCTCATTAATGTCTCCATGGCATAGAGAGGCCAATCAATTGGAGTTTTTTGTTTTTTCAAAGTCTGCATCTTGGCCTTAAGTGGTAATAGATTCAACTTTTACTTTACTGGTCAATGAAATAATACAGGTCATACCATTTTGTTCATGATGCTCATTTTTTGTTAAGACATCAGACTGCCTAATATTATTTTATAGTTCTATCTGAAAAGTGTAGGGTAATGCATAACAAAGTGTGATGGAATGAGTTAAGGATAAAAAAATATGAAACAAAAGTTTTAAATAAAGGGATTTGGGGAGGAACAGTAATGTCCTATCTTGAGGCATAAAACCTCGGAAATTGTAGTCAGATTAAAAGGTTTATTTGATTGCATTCTCTGAATAACATTTTAGAAAGTTTATGTGCTTCAGATCAGTTTTTCCCTTTAATCTTTTCAATGTTTCTTACTGGGTCTGTTTAAAATGTGATTTCTGGATAGGTAATTTCTGAAGCTTCACATAAATATGAAAACAAATGAGGACTGAATGACTTCTGGTGAAAAAGACTACCAAAATGGATCTGGGCAGAGTAAATATTTTACCTTTTGAAAAGTCCTAAACTAGCTTTTCTAAAATTATTCTGGAAATCACATATGGGAATCCTTCAACAAACAGAAGGTTGATGAAACAGCTTAAATTCTCTGAGGCATCCGCCAGATCCTTAATACTGATTTTGCTTCAGCAGAAAAGTTAGAAGCTTAACCCTAA
Organism: Boaedon fuliginosus; assembly: GCA_027560395.1. Lineage (NCBI taxonomy): Eukaryota > Metazoa > Chordata > Lepidosauria > Squamata > Lamprophiidae > Boaedon > Boaedon fuliginosus. Next base: position 8,193 of record JANHGC010005992.1, on the reverse strand, counting down.
ACAAAAAATGTAAAAGGTATTATAGATGTTGATTCTCCAGCCTAGTACTCAGGGGTAACAGCATGTCTTCCAGTATTATCCTCGATGCTCACCATATTCCCTTCATTATGTTACTTATTTCAAATCCCTATTTTTTAAAAAGAAAAAAACAGGGAGCTGTAAAGCAGTGGATTAAAACACCAATTCTAGGTATAACATGTATATCTAGCAAATAGTCTGAGCTGTAACTCTGCCAACATTTTTAGACTATAAAATGCACAGTGACTGCAGTTCTTTGTGTTGTCTTTTGATATATGGGTATTTGGGGATTAGTCTAACCCACATGTCAACCATTTCGTGAGACTATTCCTGACAGGTTTTCAAAACCCAAATTGCCAATTAGCTCCCCCAATTTTAGGGCCTCTGCTATAAACCTAGCCACCTCCAGTTCAGCATGCTTACACTTCTATTTACGGCCTTTATCGATTTACTCATTGATCAGGTGCAAATTAGATAGGCTTAAATCACAATGAAGCTGGACATTCCCTCATATTATTTAATTAAGTAAAAATCATTGTACAGAAAAAAAATACAAGGTTTCATTGATCATTTTATTTAAAAATCGATGAAGAAGAGCAAGGGCAGTATCACCAGATCTGACAACTGTCAGCTCTATAACTTCTCTCCCCCCCCTTGAATTTCCACTGTACCTTGAAGGCTGTAAAAACAAATGAGAGGTTTATTGGAATGGAATAATATATGCCAAAATCATTCTTCCTCACTCACAGGCAGGTTAGTGTTAATGCTGGAATTGTAATCCTTGTTCTTTAGCTATTCTTGTAGGCTGTGGTGAGGTAGGAAGGGGTATGTATTAGTTATTACTTGCTCATTGTGATTTGAACTCATGTATCAAAATGCACAATGATGCTCTTTTAAACAATAAGAGCATTTAATGATATATGACAGATCATCAGAGCATACCAATTTCCCTGAAATCATCCATTTTTTTAAAATGAAACCTCTGAAGCCTGCCACTGTTCCCTCACTAGCTTTATGACTCTTATGTATATATTTTTTAAAATATTGCCTTTTAAAAAGACTAAATAGTATTGCCAATATCAAAGAACTCTGTAGATTTATTTGTTCATCTATTTATAAGATTTCTAGCCTACCCAATTCCAAAATAAACACTGGACAGCTTCAAAAAGTTTAAAAAAACAGCATTAATGAAACCAACAATTGTTTAAAGGACATGTCATCCTTGCACATCACGCCCAACTTAAAAGGGCCTGCCCAATCATCGTAATCCAAGGCCAGGAAAAAAAAACAAGGTTGTCAAAGATTGCTTGAAGAAAATGTGGAGACCATATACGTATCCAGAAAAGGAGAGAGAGCTTCTCCCCTGAGTTGTGACACGGGGGTGGTGAAACCTTTGAGCTTGGTGTGTCAAATATTCAGAAAATGCCTACCTTGACTCTGATGGTATGTCACCCCTTCCCCTTCCCACATATCTTCTCTCTCTGGACCTCTTGTCTGGATTTTCCACTCTGGATTCTCTGGAATCCATGCAAGAGACCCATAGGACCTCTGGAGCCTCAAAAAATTGTGCAAGAAGATTCATGAGATTTTTGGATCCCTCAGAGGCTACATGAGAACAAGGCCCTCTTGTGCAACTTCCAAAGGATCTGGAGCCTTGGTGTGTCACAAAAAATTGCATGGATGACACCTGTGACAGGAATGTCATGCATTTGCCATCATCATGCTAGATGCTATTGCTGGATCAATGGGACTCAAATCAAGCTAAGTCAGAGGAATCAAGGCACACAGAACAGGCAGATATTTGTATTTTTTTTATAGATGGCATATAGCACCACCTCTGCTGGCGAGGATGTCCAAAGACAAACCTGCTAAATGTTAGAAATGTCATCAAATACCTGGATCATATTGTCATATGTGGTGGACGTGTTCAGAAGCAAAACAATATTGTATAAAAATTCATACCTGGTTAGAAAATATGACAGAACAACGTATTGATTTGAAGCCTGGGGTATTTCTATTGGGAACTTTTAGTAAGGAGAATGCATATTTGATTATTCATGTATGAACTGTAGCAAGGATTGTGTTTGCACAAAGTTGGAAGAGTGAAGAAATACCTATGGAAGAGAATGTAGTAAGGAAAATATTAGAATACACAGAAATGAATAGGTTAACATTGGTAATTAGAGAGAAAGGGGAAGCAGAATATTATAAGATATGGGGAAATTTTTATTGATGGCTAGAGAATAGAAATGAAAGAAGATATTAGAAATGTTATAATCATTAATTAAAATGTTATATACTTATTTACTATTAAGCTAAGAATAACAAATGAATATGTATAAAAATGTGATGAAAATCTGAATTTTTATTATGTACAATATTCATACCCGGATGATGAACTGTTTGATGGAAGATGGGTTGTTTATGTATAAAATCAATAAAAACTTATTTAAAAAAAGAACAGGCAGACATTATGGGAGACAAATCTCAATCGGTGGAGACAGCATGTTTTGAAATAAAACTTTTTCATTTTTTGAAGCTGATCACAAGCAGAAAGTGTTATCTAGAGAATACCCCTTTACAACAGAAGTAGACTATTTATTAAATCATAATTCCAAACTTATGTCTGCTTTGTATTCATTCAATTATCCATGTCATTAGTTATTTGCTGTGGGGGGGGGGTATATTATATTTATTATTTTTGTTTCTGATCTTGCATCAAAAATGTTACATTACTTTAGCTTCCTGATTATGAGGACCCAATAATCAAGAATTGACTCAATGCGATTTTCAAGACTTATTCCATGCAATGCAAAGTTTCTTACAGCAATCATGTGCCTCAAAAACTTAGTCATTCAAGTCAAAATCTATTCTAGAGTACCAGGTATATGACCCTGATGCCCTATTCGTGATTAGTATAAAATGTATAGATGTAGTCTAATATGGTGAATACATATCATCATAAAATTAAGGCCTTGACTAGAAAATGAACGTGGGAGCACTCATAGAAATAGTCTCACAGCACATTACTTATTCTCCCGCAGTGCATATTATGTATCTGAAATTTTGCGAAATAAATAACTTACCATGGAATTTTGCAGGTAATTAGTGTTGACCTACCAGCTGTGAACAATCATTTAGTACTTGCAGTGGGAGAGTGAGAAGCGGGAATAAGCATAACCTGGTTGTTATCTAGACTAACTATAACGTGATTTAAAAAAAACAAAAACTAGAATTATGGGGAGCATAAAACAGAAATCAATCATCCAGAGATGAATTACTGAAGTTAGATGTCTCTTATGACTTTTGTAATAAATCTATTCAAGGTATGATGAATATATTCAAAGTCATTGCAGATGGTCCTTGACTTACAACCAGGTATTTAGGGACTGTTCAAAGTTGCAACAGCACTGAAAAAGGTGATTTGCATCCAGTTCTCATACTTACAACCACAATCGTGAGATCAAAATTTGGTTGCTTGGCACCCAAAATATATTTATAATGGTTGCAGCATCCTGGGGTCATGTGATCACAATTTATGACCTTCCTGGCCAGCTTCTGACCAGCAAACTCAATAGGGAAAGCCTGATTTACTTAAAAATCACTACAGTGATTCATTTAACACCTGTGGCAAAAAGGTCATAAAATTGGGCATGAGTCACTTAACAACCATCTTGCTTAACAATGGAAATTCTGGTCTGAATTGTGGTCATAAGTCGAGGAGTACCTGTATATGCCACCTCATGCCTCCCAGAGCCCAGTTAGATCCCACAGAGTTGGCCTGTTACAGGTCCCATCAGCTAGACAATGTCAGCTGGTGGCCCCCTGAGCTAAGGCCTACTCTGTGGTGGTGCCAGCCCTTTGGAATCAACTACCCATGGAGATTGGAACCATCCCTAGAGGTTCTAATGGCCTTCCACAGAGCCACCAAGACCTGGCTCTGTTGGTGAGCTTGGAACTGGAACTGATGCCCCTGCCCCTGGAAGAATGATTGCTTGCTGTGTGATTATGTGTTGTAATTTTTAATATATTGTATTACCTCATTGTATTTTAAATTGTTGTAAGCTGCCTTGAGTTCCCCTTTACCGGGGAAGAGAGGCAGGGTATAAATCTAATAAAATAAAATAAAATAAATATATATACACACACTATAAACTGGATAGATTTTGACATTTAAGCAACTATGGAATATGAGCATATATTGGGGATTTACATACATAGAGGTATATTTTAAAAATGACTCCCCCGCCACCCCGTAAATTTGAGTGAGAGTTTAAATTTCTTGCATGCAATTAATATTTTCACCAATAAAGAATATCCAACATTTTAAATCGCACAGGTTCGCCTGTTGCGCCAGTTGCGACCGTTCCTGGACCGGGAGGCGCTGCGCACGGTCGCTCATGCCCTC
>JANHGC010005988.1:303884-316888 GCA_027560395.1 Boaedon fuliginosus | reverse complement strand
ACCCAATTGGGTCCATCAGAAGCCTGGGGCGGAACCACCTAGTCGGTCCCGCCTCCCTGTGGCAGGGAGTGGTCGTCAGGAAGTCCAATTTTATAAGGGAATGATCCGACCATGACAAGGGATGCTTTACAGAACTTGCGGAGTGTTTTACAATGTCAGCACAATTGATCCCAACAATTTGAGTCCTCATTTTACTGATCTCAGAAGAATGGAAGGCTCAGTCAACCTTGAGCCAGTCAGGACTGAACTCCTAGCTATGGGCAGAAATAGCCTTCAATACTGACTTTTAACCACTGTGCCACCATGAAAGATGCATAGATAGATGATCGAGATAGATAGATAGATAGATAGATAGATAGATAGATAGATAGATAGATAGATGACAATAAACAGCCTGATATTGTTCAGAGGTAAGCAAATCTCATAAAGAATCTCATAATTTCTATTCATACTTGATTGGAAATCATAATCATAATTGGTAATGATAATATAATAATATAAATATAAAAATGATAGTGATACTGATCATCAATGGATGTTTTTAAGAAGGGACCTGACAGTCACTTGTCTGAAATGGTATAGGGTCTCCTGCTTGAGCAGGGGGCTGGACTAGAAGACCCTTAACGTCCCTTCCAGGTCTATTCTGATTCTAAACCTTTATATGATTGAAGGTCTGAAAGCCGCTAGTGTTACAACAGAAAATTTATAATGGTCTATTGCAATTTGACTCCCCCTTCAACAAAAACACAACTCCCTGACATCTCTTTTAAAATCATTATAATAAGTTTACGTTTCCATGATGTGCTGTGGCCCACCAATCTCAAATGATTGGTAATAAATCCCCTAAAATCCATCTCTCCTATTAAAACATGACAAGCACTAAGTTTTTAGAAAGATAGGAAGTGGCACAAGAAATCTCCTGAGTGCTGCTCCAATGTAATATACAAGGCTGTTTTTAAAGTCATATCACAAGTTTTTTTTCTGTGGCTTCATGCCAGGAAATAGGAAAGAGATAATTTGCCCTTCACCTTGAAAAGCCATTTATTCAGGACAAAGAACCACTGTCATATTGAGCATGAAAGTTAAAAATACTGCTGTAGTTAAATAACCTGAGGATAGAGAAAACTTTAAAACAGATTCATCCCTTTGATTTTCTACATTCCCCCTGGACTACCTTCAGAGGTACACAAGCTGTGATCCTAAGATTGCATGAATTCATCAAAGCTGAATGCCTTCAAGTTATTTTTAATGAAACATGAGGGGTAATGATGATTTTGTCTATATTAACTTGTATTTTCTCTTACGAACAAGGAGAGATTTAACTTGGAAATAAGGAGAAATTTTCTGACAGTGAGAACAATCAACCAATGGAACAGCTTGCCTTCTGAAGTTGTGGGAGCTTCATCATTTGAGACTTTCAAGAAAAGATTGGACTGCCATTTGTCAGAAATGGTGTAGGGTCTCCTGCTTGGGCAGCGGGGGAGTTGGGTTAGATGACCTACAAGGTCCCTTCCAACTCTGTTAATCTGTTAAATGAAAATGAATTTAGTTGTTTGCCTTCTGCTGTCCAATTCAAGGACTGTACCCCAAGTATGCCCTTAAAGGCTAGTTGTTTCAACCAAAGAAAATTGTAGGAAAAACTACATGAACACCTGGAAGTCCTAATGCATACATTTTTCCTTCTACTGTGGAGTGAACAAAATAACCCTGTATGTGCAGCTACTCGTACATTGTCTTCAGAGGGAAAAAATGGAAAAGTTCCTGTAGAAAGAGCCCTTGGCTTGGAACAAGGATGTTCAGAGGGTGGTCAAAAAAGAAAGGTGATTCTTGCATTGGTACAATCAAAACTCTGCTTTTATGTGTTGAATATATATCTGCCAACACCCTTGTTTGAAATCCAGGAAAGAGTTAATTCTATTTGGAGAGACTTTTGTATTAAAGGCATCTCGTAATATTCTGGCAAAAGATTTTTTAAAGCCAATCTTTACTACAGAACCCATTTCTCCATATTTTCTAAACACTCAAAGATTGGTTCTGACATTATATATCTCAGTTTTGTTCATTCAGTGGAAAGGTTCTGCACCACTTACTTTTTTGTTAATATTTTTATAAGATATTGCTGGCTGGTTTTGCTAATAATTGGCAGTTGTTTCTACATTACTTTTTGCAAATGCTGTGCCTTAATAACCATATGGAAAGTACTCGAAACAATAATATGCACACAATTTTCACATAAATCAGGTGTAATCCCACTAAGTGGATGTTTTGGATTGTTTGGCTCTTGAAGCAAAGAACGAAAGCCCTGTTGATTTGATAGATTCTCAGAAATCTCAAACTTCACAGAATATCCCAAATATCCTTTTGTGTGTATGTGTGTGAGCCAGTTTGATCTAGTGGTTGTGGCACCAAGCTAGAAACTGGGAGGGTGTGTACTCTAGTTCCACTTGAAGCATGAAAAGTGGCTGGGTTGGGCTGGCCATTAATATATTACAAAGGTGGGTTATTGTTGTGGGTAAAATAGGAAGCAGGATGTGTGCTTGCTGCCTTGAATTGACCAACATATGTACATACATACTGTACATGCAGTATTAACAACAAGAATTCTCACAAAAAGACTTTAACAGGAGGGTTGCCATTTACAATCAAGAATCAACAACTAAAGTAGAGAACTTGTCCTCCACTATTCCCCCAGCTTCCTGGATTCTTTATCTAGGTGTACTTAGTTTTCTACTACTTTACTCATCTTTGTCTTTATCAGTCCAGTGGACACAATTCCAAAGAGACCCCCAGACTACAGACACCATTCATTGTCCATCTCCCACCCAAACATATCTGTGGCTGTGATTCAGAGGCATTATTGGAAATATAGATCATGTTTAAAATTAAGTTATATTTTGTGGGATGATAGGTACTGGAATAATACTGGTGAATAAAAATCATGTGACACGAGAAACTCACTGGACACCAACATGGATGTATCATCAATACCATGTTAGGAATCCAGTTTACAGTTCCTTTTCAATGATTTATTAATTAAACAAATTTATATCATTATGCAAGTCACATGTGCCTTCAGGCAGCTTACAATATTAAAAATACATAACATAATCCATTGGAGAGTGGGTGAATAGTTGAAATATTAAAATCCACCACAATCCAAATTGAAAGCTTGAGTTTTCACAAAAATTGGTGGTTCAAACGAATTGGATACTAGCTGAGGAATTCTGGGCACAGCACTGAGACGGCATTGGTCACATTGGTCGATGATTTCTGGTGAGCCCGAGATAGGGGTCATTCCTCTATCTTGGTGCTACTTGACCTCTCAGTGGCATTTGATACCATCGACCATGGTATCCTTCTGCAGTGGCTCGAGGGGTTGGGAGTGGGAGGCACCGTGCTTCGATGGTTCTCCTCCTTTATTGTTAGGAACAGTCCTGAGTCCTGCGAGATTGGGCAGCATATAAATTAAATAATAATAATAATAATAATAATAATAATAATAATAATAATAATAATAATAATAATAAATAGTTGTTGTTGTTGTTGTTGTTATTTCTACGAGTTGAAGTCCATGCATCTTAAAGTTTTTAAACCATCAAGACATATTCACACATCCTGAATTTCTCCACCTACCATTGAGTATGTACATTAAAGCTAAATCTTCTTTAAATAGTGAATGAGAAAAGGGTCCAGATGATCTTCCAACCCCATTTATTACATTTTCTGTCCATGCTTAAGGCAACAGACACGAAAGTTTCAAGAATAGGACAATGTTGGGTCTATGCACAGAAATCTTTCTGGCATATGTATTGTTATACTTAAAAATAAAATTGGAATAAGGCTGAATATATTATTAAATTATGCTTGCCCATAACTCCATTTAGAACACTTTATGATGTTAATAAGTATTTATAGAATGTACCATGTAAAGCAATTTGGGGTTTTCTGACAGGAGCTAAAAAATTAATTGCTATGAAATGAAGTGATGATGTGCAAGCAACTAAGATGAGGTACTTAACATTTGGCATAATACAGAAATGTTAAACATTACAGAACATTTCTAGTTAAGTGATAGAAGGAAGTAATAAAATATCAAATGGAAGGTACATAATATATAGATACCATGTTTCAGTTATAATATAGAAATAAATCAATAATTTAATTATTGTAATAAGACAACATACATGAGAGAAAATAAATGGTTTCCAATTATGTCTTCAGACATTGTTCTATTTAGTTTACTGAAATAGATTTCTACAACATTTGGAATTCCATTTCAATATCTACTCATTGTTGACTCAAGTAGGATTCAGAATATTATATAATCTGTAGCACATCATCAGAATAGAATCCAATCAAATCAAATACCCCGCCTCGAGTTCCCCTTTACCAGGGAAGAGAGGCGAGGTATAAATTTAATAAATAAATAAACAAACAAACAAACAAATAAATAAATAAATAAATAAATAAATAAATAAATAATAGCTAAGATGGTAAAAGTACAGTGGCAAAAATACTTATATACAAATACTGAAGCTTTCCCCAATTCCCAAAGGAGAAATTTAAGGCCCTTTATCATCTTCTATATGTGACATGAATATGTTCTAACAGATGCATGGAGATATGGCAGAAAGAAGCAAGTGAACCTTTGTCTCATCTCTAGCTCACAGTTGAAAGAGTTTAAAGTTATCCTTAGTTGTTCTTAGTTGTTCTGGTAGTGTGTCCTCTTTTCCCCAGACATGATTTTCTTTGTGGAACTAGTCTGTCTCATTGCCTGTGCGATTATTGACAGGGTCAGGACTTGGCATCAGACAGCTTGTCTTAGCATCTCCCCTCCTCTCATTGGGATCGGTTCCTATGGCTAGATTAGACATTAATAGGCATCTATAGTGCCTATTAAATTTCTGATAGGATTCCAAAATACTTGTGAGGAGTTTTGCAGCTCCTCATAAACACACATTTAGCAGTTTTTTAGAAAATGGATGTATTAATAGCAGTACTAATATATAATAGTGTGTATTCATATGTACTATGAATTTCAAATACCAGTGGAAGACCTGAGGAATCAGACTGGGGCAGATCCAGGTATGTGGTAATTAAGAGTCAACACCAACTTGATGAAACATGATCAATCAACCAGCTAATCAAAAGATTTCTAATGCACCTATATTACAATTGCACTGCCATATCATCACCTCAAAGTGCATTTTATAGTAGATCCTAGAGATGGCTGTCTTATTTAGAAGAGAAACATGTTTCACTTCTTAAGGAAATTTTGAAATGGAAGATTTCATATGATTATCATTTGTACAACAACAAAAACCAACACAACAAAGAAATTGCTAAACATTTTAAAGATATCAAAATAGTCCCCCTGTTTCATATTCCCATCACTTTTTATACCAATATTAATTTACAATACATAATTTCTAGGGGAGGGAGTAGCTTCCAGTCAATAGTATACTTTTGGACACATCTCCAGAAATTCCAGATTTTCTTATAATGTACTTTATAAGAAAAAGTAGATGAGATAAAGAATACCACTTGAATTATTCCTGCTTTATATTAATTTGCGGAAATTCATTTTTTTTTGCTCATTAGGCTGACAGGAAGTATAAGAAGACCTATTTTTATCCTATAAGGGGACTTATTTGGCTCCTACTCCTAACCTTCTCAGTTGGTGGTAGATTTGTGAACAAATGTATTTGTTACAGTCACATCCAAATATCCTAAATTTCTAAGGTAATCTTTCTTTTTAAAAAACATTAAATTAAACAAGGCAGGAAAAAAGATCTATTTCATTTCCTTACCCAATATTAATTTTAAAAATGTGTGTGTTTGTGTGTATGTATATGAGAGAGAGAGAGAGAGAGAGAGAGAGATCTTCTCAATTCTTTGTTACATTAGCAAATGGCTTTAATGGCCATGTATATTCAGATTATTTTAATTGGTTAACATCCTTTGACATATTAGAGCTGATTGGGAAATTCTGAGAGTTGAAGTCCACATGTCTTAAAGTTACCAAATTTGAAAAGTGCTGGTGTGGAGAGTAAGGGAGATGCCCTTGACAGAAATAAGCAAAAATAAATCATTGAAACCTTAATAATATTTGGAAGTTACTCAAGCAAACTCCTTCCTGATTCACTCGGGTATAAGAAGGAAGGAAGATAAAGCATAGTGAGATTTGCTAGATACTTGGTTGGGTGGGTGGGGGTGTGTGTTTCTTTGTGTCTTTTGCATTGATCCCTAACTACTGGTTGGATTAACCCCTGCAGTATTTTTGGCTAGGTTTTTCAGAAGTGGTTTGTTGTTGCCTGCTTTCTAGGGCTTTTAAAAAAGTATAACAAAAAGAAAAAAGAAAAAAGCACACACACACACACCCCCCCGGATCGATGGGAACTGGATTACATCTCTATAATTCATCACTTTGTAAAATATTCCATATAATTCATCCCTTCCCTATTTTTACATTTCTAAAAAATAAATTTTAAAAACGATTCCTGTTCTACATTTTAGTTCTTAGCCAGTTGGTTTCTATCCCCCCCCACCCCTCCTTTAATCTCCTTTTTATTAGTTAAAAATATGTAAAAAGTATTAAAAGTATTAAAATATATAGAGGAAAAGGGGGGGGAAAGGGAAGCAATATCTTATACTGTCATTAAAAATACATCTTGATTTGATAATTCCAAGATCGTTTCAAAAACCCTAAACCCATTTCATTTACCCCACCTCTTTAGTCTCTCTCTTTTTTTTCTTGTGAAAGTCCCCTTGAGGTCCGTCCCCCCCCCCACTGTCTCTCTCAATACTTCTCCCCTCCATTCCAGATCGTCCCTCTGGTGATCTTTTTCTTTTATGTACTGTGCCGCCTCGAGTTGGGTGAAGAGAGGCGGGGTATAAATTCAATAAATTATTATTATTATAATTCTGCTCTTTTAACATTGCTAAATTCCAAATTTGCCTGCTTCTTCTGTAATTTAAACCTTTTTTTATTTCCAGTGTCTTTTGTGTAGTATCTCTCCCTTTTATCCTTTTCTTCTCCTCAGCTGGCGCCATCTTAGGTTCCTTTTCCTTTACTGCCGGCATGTCTCCCTGTTGTTTTTTCTTCTCCTGCACCTCTTCTTCAAGCAATGTCGTCTCCCCACATTTCTCTCTCTGCTCCATTTTTAAAAACCAACTGTCCATTCCTCTTTTAAGCTCCCGAAAAGATGCATACAGGCTTTCCACTCCATCCTCAAACTGCTGCCAGACATCCAGGACACCCAGTTCCTCCTCCATTCTGCCTTCCGCACCCTCCGCCATTTTCGTCTTGTTTGTTAATATTTTTATTGCTTTATGTATATCAATTTGAAATGTCATAGTAGTATGTTAAAAGTTCAGTCAGTTTTACCTTCGGGTCATCACTACTTGCTGTTTACACTTGATTTTATCTCCGCAAGAGCCCCCAGTAATTCCTTTTCAGTTCAGAGTCGTTTTACGTGATCTGCCGCCTTATATGTATTCATTAGCCTTGTTTCTCACTGCCAGTCATTGGATCTTATCGGGAATCTATCTTCAAACACCCAATCCGTCTCCTCCATGTATCACAGCAATACAGGTCTTTACCTTCTCATCCAATCTTTCTTTGTGGTCGCTCTGGACTTGATGCGGCTCAGCCGCTTTTCTCCCTGCCAGTATGGAGCTTGAGCACAGGGCGACGAAGAGACGGCACACTCCACTCGGATCCCGGCCAACGTCCTTTTCCCCCTGTCCACTACAAGGTCAGAGTTAGACCTTCTGGGCTCCCGGCAGGCGAGGATTTTGGGAGTTTCCACAGAGTCCTGTGAAAACTCAACCGATCTCGTCCCGATGCAGACCACGCCCCCTCTTCAATTTCATTTTCTATCACAACTTATATAATATTTTTTTAACCCATTCAACTTTAAATTTCATCCTATCAACTTAAATCTTCAACATTGTTTACATCTTTATTCTCAAACAAATTGTACATATATATTTGTGTGTGTGTGTGTCTTCTATTACACTCCTTAATCCATTTACCCATCTTTCTACTTTTATCTAGACAGTTTTCAATAATATTAGAATTTATTGTTAAAAAAGGAAAATAGAAACCCAGTTAATATCAAGCTCCCAATTGAAACAATATAAAGTTAAAAATTTCAATTCCCTCTATAACACTTTAAAATCTACCTGAAAAAAGGATCCATTCATCCTATCCATTATATTTCATAATGTCTTGCAAATTTAAAGAATTCTTCCTCAGAAATATTTGTACCAGTTTCAAAAACCTAATTTCACTCTAACTTTTCTCTTCCAAAGTAAGAAAGTTCCCCTTGACCAGGGTGCCCCTTGACCAAGTCCCCCTTGACCAGGGAAGAGAGGTGGGGTATAAATCAAATTAAATAAATAAATAAATAAATAAATAAATAAAAAGTTACTACATCATGTCTTCCCCACCATTTTGTTATACATTAAAAGCCACTGCCCATTGTCTCTCTTCCACTTTCTCATTGTTCTTCTTCTTTGTTGTGCTAAGCCAATCCAAAGCTCCAATCTTCACGTTCCTTGCTTACGTATGTTATCACGAGTGCGTCTCCACGAATCATTCCACCGTCACCTCCCAAAGTTCCTATTGCTGAGTTTTCACTGGGTTCTCCTCTCCAATTGTCTCTTGTTGATTTTTCTCATGGGTATGTTTCCTTTTTGATTCTTCTTAAGATATCTGGGCCATGCAACCTTCTCCACCATTTGATTTAGCCCTGTTTTTCATTTTCTATTAAAACCTCCTCTTCTGTTTTTTGTTCAATTGATTCTCCCACCAAGTCATACAATCGATCCAAACTGGCCAGAATTTTATTTTGCCATTCTCGAAAGTCCTCCATGTCCTAGTTAATTTAATTACAGTTCAGAGTCCCCGCTTTTCTCTGCCGATCTTTCCTTTTTTAAAAGCATCTCCAGACCACAATATGCAGCTCCACCCTGATCCTTTTCAAGCCCACTCAGTTAAATCCTTTAATATCCTTTAATTCAGAGTTGGGAAAAAGCTCCCTATCAATCAATCAATCCAAATTATGGTGCAGTAATAGGCACCTCCCCTCGATGTGCGGTATGCCACTTCACTGCTTTTGGGGTTATTTCCAGTGGTTATTTCTGGGGTTACTTGTGTTAAACAATAGTCACTCACCCCTCTGCGCCACCTGTTCTTCTCTAATTCTTCTCCTGCACATTCTTTGTCCCGGCCAAGCCTGACTTAATGGCAGCCATGCTGCTGAAGCTTCATCCATCGATGGCTTCAGGAACCAACCCAAAGACAGGCAGGGGAGACGCAGCTCCCTTATAACTGCCTGGACACTGCCTATAACTTGCTTTGCTCACCCCTACAGACAGACTTAGGCTCCTCTAGGAGCCCACCATTGGAGAAGCCTGGATCAAAGCTACGGAGCCCATGAGCTTCACATCCAGCCCGCCAAAGTCAAACTAGAAGTTCCCTGTCTTATACTAAGTTTAAGAAGAAATATGTCCCAAACATAATTTATAACTGAGAATTTTTAAAGGGAAGTTATTTATGTGAATTCTGAATTCTTATGTGAATAAAAAGGCATATTTTTGCAAAAATGATGTAGTCTGGAAAAATAGGTAATATAATTTTTATATACCTACTAGTATTTCATATGATATTCTCTAGTTAAAGACTCGGAAATAAAGAAAAATGATACTTTTCAACAGAGCTCAAATGAATGTAATGGACATTATCTGATCATATTCTGTGATTGGGTTGGGAACACAATTTATCAGAGAGGTCACAGAAATGTTAATGGAAGAGAAGTCTTTCAAGTGGAATGAATGGCTAAGGACTATCTGTTTCATAAATTGAAATGACGTGCTTCCTTAGTTGAGGTAATTTTGAATGCTATTAAAAGATGGAAAATTGATTTGGATTTTCCAGGTCAGACATCAGGTGATATATACCTGTACTTGCACTTACCTGACACGATGTTTTAAAGGAATTAGTTAGCTATGGCACAGTTGACATATGTAGCTAGGATAAAATCCCTTTTTATTCACATCAACCTTTGATCTGTCTCCATATTTATAAGATGAACAGGAGATGGAAGAGTGAAGAGGGAGCAATCAGAGCTTTTAACAATATTAGGTTTTCTTTCATGCTGAACCAATCTTCAAACCAAAGATAAAGGAACATTAGTTGCATTGCTATCTTTCATATTTTCATAAGGAAAATGCAATGAAACAATGTTGCTGAAATACATTACATACATAACACAGGGTCCATTCAGACATATTGGGACTGCAATTTCCATAATTTCCACAATACATATGGTTGGGAATTCAGAGAAATGCACCCTCCAGAATCTGAAGAATGCTACAGTGCAAAAGGTTATACATTCCATGATATTTTTAACTTTTTAGGTTGATGTAGTTTTATTGATTTTTTGTTTAGCATTTTATTATAATATTGTATATTCACTGTTTTAAAGGTTGTGAGTTGCCTTGGGTTCCCTCTGTCAGGAAAAGAAAGGTGGGATATAAATCTAATAAAATGAAATTTTGGTGCTGCCCTTAATAATTGTGTGGCAGTTTTTGATGTCTACATTGATGTCTACATTTAAGCATCACCTTCTACAATATTTTCACAGTTCATTTCCAGTACCTATCTAGAACATGACTTTGTCATCAGCTGCTTGTTTTTTCTTCAAAGGCAGAGGTGGGGAATTCCTTAGTCAGCAAATGAGAGATTGGGGGTATTCTGTGTTAAGATGGGAAAGGCCTTAGAACAGGGGTGGGGAACTATGGATCCTTTATGACTTGTGGACTTCAACTCCCATGCTGGCTCAGGAATTCTGAGACTTGAAGTCCACAAGTCATAAAAGGGCCACAGTTCCCCACCCCTTTTCTAAGGCTTTTCCCACCTTAACATAGAATATCCCCAGACTCTCATTTGCTGACTAAGAAGCAAAGTTAATGATAGTAGTTCTTTCTACTAACTAGATTTGTTTTTATTTCAACCACTAAAAGTCCCACAAGATTCCTCTAATGACAAAGAATGGCATGGTAGGGGCAGCAGAGATAACGGCTGGGCCTGCAAGAAGGAACAATCTTCATTTTTGGCATTTCCACTTCTTGGATTTCTCAGGAAATGAACTGATTTGATTCCAGTTCAATTTAAGGAGACTTGCGGATATTTATTCAAGCTGGAATATAACAAGGTCCAGTTATATAAACAGCCCTTTCTGTGAGATACTAAACAACAATTAAATTGTTTTCTATGTTTACTTCTTTTCTCTAGTTTAATCCCTTGGTTGTTCCTTCTTTAATGTTATGGAACAACAATATGCAGCAAACCTAGCCATTCCTGACCTGAATTTTAGTTTTCATTTAAACAATTATAACATAACTTGTAAAAATACACTAATAAAAATAGAAACAATATTTTACTTTGGAAGCAATAAATATGATTTTTCTGGTGTTTTGCTCAAAGAATACAAAGTCACTGAAATGATTGACAAGCACTGGCATTTTTTATTTTTACAACTCCCATTCCCAATCAGATGTCTTTGTATTATGTTGGATAATCCACAACTAGCAACCACTGACTATAAGCCATAAAATCAAGCAGAGTCATAAATGCTTCTTAGAGGGAACCAAAAATACTCTGATGGTAAATGTCTTGGCCTTCCTAGTACATTGCCTTTATCAGATAAATGTCATTGCCAAATTTCTTAAAAAGTCCCAAAGACAATTTTCATATACCGGTTTTGTGAAGATTGCAATTTTTTAAGACGAGACATGAAAGTTATTTTTAGCCTTTGAAATTTTTAAAATACTTGGCCTTTTGTTGATGCCAAGTATTCCATATTGGGAGGGAAGGAATAGGGGATTTTTGGCAGGAGATAAGATCCAGCTGGTTTTGCCTTATCTCCCAGTCATGAACTGTGAAGAGCTATTTGATAAGTATATCAATAGGATTTCTTTATTCTTAGACTAGTGAGAAAACATTGCAGGAATATGACTGCCATACCAGAATGGATTAATAATATTATAGAGTTCAGGATTTGCATGTACTGGTTTGTATCCTGAATACCAGGGCCAATAGTTATACAAATAGTTATCAGGCATCTTTGTACTTCTCTAACTCTTTTTGTATCTTTCTCCATAGTGGAGAAGAGCCACAGCCACTTAGCTCTAGATAGGCCTAAGTAGCTCAGATTTTCTTATCACTTTAATATTACCTTTATTTTTACCTTTATTTTTCTTTCATGCTAACCTCAGCCTCAAGAATACTTTCTTTAAACTGTTATACTCTTGATTTTAGGACTTTTTGTACTAAATATTATTTCCATGGTATAAAGTTATCTATCATCCAACAAATATGATGGAGATATAGGGCAGGAGAAAGTAATTAGTACCATGAAAAGTTAGAGGTTTTGGAATAATCCATAGCAAACTGTTGTTGATCCTACATGCTAGGTTAGAGAGTGAATAAAAGAGGAGACAAGAATGTTGGATATTGTTTTCCCATGTTAAACAAGTAAAGTAATGAAGGGGTTAAATCGGAGACTATGGACATGTGATTAAAGCAACCAATCAGAGAAGAACTTTTACCTATTCTTCTGGGTTGATGATGAGCTCTGGGGTTTCCCCCTCAGCCCGCCGATCTGAGGGCCCGTACGGGGCCCCAAGTCCCCTCAGAGGGGGGGGGGGCGAGGCATAGGAGCATGACGGGAAGGGTTGAGGGGACAATCCCCTCCCTGCCCATCTTTGACTCCAGCTAGGATCGTCCGGGTGGCGCCTAAAATGGTGACCATCTAGTCGAAATCTCCCCGGGCAAAGCAAGCGCAGGTGGAGGAGATAAAAGAAACTCTATTACGGAGGCTTGGAGGATTCAAAGGGAGCTCAGGAATTTGGCAAGAGACTCCCAGAAGCACAGCTGAAATGGAGAGGGGGAAGCAGAGCGGAGAAGAAGGCGACCCAAAGAAAATAAAAAGGGA
>JANHGC010005988.1:204628-215649 GCA_027560395.1 Boaedon fuliginosus | reverse complement strand
TAGCGAGGGGGGTGCCGAGGGGGCCATGGCCCCGGGCGGCATATGAAAAGGGGCGGGGGGCGGCAGCCGCGGGGCGGCGCGGCGGGGGGCGGCAAATTTTCGGTCGGCCCCGGGCGACGAAAGCCCACGCTACACCACTGGTTCTGGAATATTCATCATTGACTATTATGTGTGCCAAAAAGGAAGATATGGTTCCCTCAATAATTAATCTAACATGAAGCTTGCATACAATTGCTCAAAATAGAGTCAAAGCCAAACTGTATTCACATACCCCCCACCCCCACCTTACACAAAAGGTTTCTTCTTCTTTAAATGCATCTTAACATTCACTTATCTTTATGATGCTTACTTTGAAAACAGTGCTATTGTCCATCAAATTCCAATTAGCTCACATTTTCATAACTCTTTGGGTTATTCCCCAACTGAAATAAATTCTAAAGTGCATTTCAGCACAAAATTTTCTGAGACTGAACTGTAATAAATTTAATTTTGCTAATTTTTGAATAAGTTGAAATAAGTTTGCAGTTTCATCTACAAAATGGATTTTGACCATTGAACTATTTCATATCCAAGAATATAACCATTGGCCTAATAAATGGATCTCCTAAACTTCCCATGTTCCATCATCAGGCATATGGAATCTCATTAGGACTCAAAATTTCTTTCTGTTTCGGTGCAAGAGAACGTGAGACCAAGTGTTTTTGCACACAACTGGTGATGGCAGAGTAGGAATGCAAGTGAATCATCTCGTTTCTCAGAAGGTCACCATTAGGAAAGGCTTATCGCTATCTCTGCAATTCCTTTTCTTTGTTATCCCCATCTTACCATTGTTTCCACATACTGGAGAATATCACAAACTCCCTCCCAATCTCGGTCATCCTCCAGCAAGCACAATTTCCTAATTTCCCAGCACTTAATTAGAAAACAGGAAGCTGTAAAGGACAGACCAATTTTAAGCATGTTCTTCCTTTCTAATAATGTCTCTGGACATTAAGTAACCCATAAACCTTTTAAACAAATTTTGAAAGGAAGATGGCAGTATATCAATGTTTTATTTGGAAACATGTTTGCTTACCCAGACAGGTCAAAAGCAATCAAAGGAAGCAGGAATCTCCTGGAGGATTCACTTATGAAGTGAAAGTGGACATTCTTGAAAATCAGTATTTTATGTTTGGTTATGTACCAGTTGAGAGTTCTTTTGCAATCATTCTCAATGTACACTTCAGGCAAAAAAAGACTCCTGTCGTAAAACGTTATATTGAGTTTAAGTTGTATAAATGAAAAGCATAAGATACACTGAATCACAGCTCCATCTGTAAAATTGAGATTTATTTATTTATCTGATTTATGTGTCTCTCCAGCTTTCCAAGAAACTCTAGGCAGTGCACAAATAAAATAGAGAACGTCATTACACAAATAAAATAGAGAATTTCATTACGCAAATAGAGAATTTCATTAAAACAACAAAACAATTAAAACTGCACTGAATCTCAATAAAAACAGAACCACCAGACAAACCATACTAGAGCTTCCATGCTGACATCTAGGCACCAATGCTTGGAGGAAGAGCCAGGTCTTTGTAACTTTGGGGCTATTCATATTTCACAGGGTAGGTTATGAGCCATAATGGCACAGTGATTAGAATGCAGTCCTACAGGAATGCACTAGTGCAGTTCAATAGTACAATTCTCACCAGCTCAAGGTTGATTCAATCTTCCTTTCTTCTGAGGTCGGTAAATTGAGGACCCACATTGTTGGGGACAATATGCTAACTCTGTAAACTGCTTAGAGAGGGCTGTAAAGCACTGTGAATCGGTATATAAATCTAAGTGGTATTGCTATTGTTATTTTTGTATGGCACATTTCCAGGGCCTGTTTGATGATATTATTGATGGTATCAAGAATATGACCATTAAATATTCTATATGATCTTTATTTCAACTCCAGTCTCACAATGTAGCTTTTGTTATATTTGAAAATCAATATTCTGAATTAATTTCTTTTACAAATTCATAAAACATGTCTTTGGCCCAAGATCTATTTTTGGGATGGTATACATTCAAACAACAATATTTTGAAAAATAAAACTGCAGTCGTATAACCATATAGCCATGAATTGATTTCACTTCTTACCTTTGAGTAGCTACAACCAATTATAAATGTAATATTTGAAAAGCCCTAAGGAAGAGAGGATTTATGCCAAAAGTGTTTATCCAAGGTGAGTTTTGTAATTTTTATTTAGTACATTAAAAATCATCACACATATAAAATTTATCCAGGAAAAATACTGAGGGTGCAAACTCCTGATTTTCATTGTACATATATTATGTTTAACAAAGAAAGAAAACAGTCATTCATTGTAGTACAAATCAGTGGCTTCCATATGTATTAAAAACATAGAAATTATCTGTGGCATTGAATGGCAGAATGACAATGTATTTATGTGTTACAGTTTGATTTCCCTTTGAAGTCTAGATCTCTTCTGCTGATGCAAAGATGCCCTTCAATAGTCCTCAGTCCTTCTTTCTACTGTATATACTCTCTACAAGACTCTTCAATAAAAACAGAATCTTTTCTTGTTTAATTAAAAGCAATTGTGTGCAGTGCATGATTAGTAAAACTGGGTAGTGTAAAGGTTTATCAAGGCTAGGCAGAAATTTTCTTTAAATGCTTGTAGCTGCAATTTAAAATCAAATTATATATAGGAACAGTTGTATAAAAGCTGTCCCAGCCAGCCAGTAAATTGCTATAAATATTCTGCTCTCTTCAAAAAAAAGTCTCCTTAAGGTAATTATCTCTCCAAGCTCATTTGATTTAGTCAAACAACCCAATGGCACTTTTGCTTTATGTCAGCTGTGCCCCTCAGTTTCTTTTTAGTATGCTGGATCAGGGATGGGATGTTGATATGCCAAATTCTAGACTTGTGAGTAGAAATATGCCTAAATTGTAGTGCTCTGGGGTGCAGTTTCCAATAATTTTTTTTAAAGTTATTTTTGTGTGTGTAAGAGAAGATGAAACATAGCTGTTGTCATGAGGAAGGTTTCGTACTCTTCTTTTGCTGGGAAATAGCCCAGAAATGATGGCCTACAAAATTAATCATAATTAAAAATGTGATATTTTCAATATATTACTTTTTCATTGATCCATCTCTCTTATTCTTTTTGTAGTTATCATATTTCAAGCTGTTCACAACTTTATTTAAAATCAAGGCAACGACAAGGTCAGTTCTAAAGCTAGCTTGAGTTTCACATTATTTCATCGCTCAAGTGAACACCCTTTTTAAATAATAAAAAGAGGCTGTCAGCTTTCTGAGCACTATTGAAAACCCTAGCTTGTTGGTACCAATTTCAAGCATCTGTGAATAATTCTAATCAGGCAGCAAGTCAGCATTAAAACATTTTCTCCCTTTCGGCATGAGGATCTTTCACATCATTATTTACCTGAAGGAAAACAGTAGTGTTGGGCATTAAGTCCAATATGTGTTGTTATCATTTACTCAAATGTCCTCTCCAGCAGCAGGAACCTACCAACTACTATGATCTCCACATGTGTTGTACTTTGGCCTCCATAGTTCCCTGCCATCATAGCAATTGTGCTAATAGATTGTAGTCTGTATACCTGGAGAGCATCACATTTCAGGCAGGACCGAAGGGTTTTTTCCCTAAAGAAATGCACCTTATCTTAATGGATTCCAGTCCCAGAACTGTGTTTCCAAGCCTGTACATTTAATCCAGTTGCTGCAATCTTGTATCAGTCTCAGTCCCCTGGATTGTGTTCCCTGTCCACTTTTGCTTATCTGGCAAATGTTTACTTACTTTTGATTTCCACTGCCTATTAGATCTTGTTCGAGATGGCTTCCCACTGATTACAGTATTTTGGCATTCATTCCTCCAGATTGTCTACCGTTGTAATATGTTATTTGATGCCTGATTCTTGCCAGGAGTTTCTCAGGCCTAAACCTATAACAACATGCAGAATCACTCTCCCAACAAATATCAGGTTACTTTTTACTTCTTTGAGAAAATCTTCACTAAGCATGCTCATTTGAAGAAGATGTCTTTAGTGGACTATTCTTTCAGAATGAGCCCACTTCTTTGCTGTTCTCATTGTCTTCTACTTGCTTTTTCTACCACTTGAGTCAAATCTGCAACATTACCCAGAATTAGAGGGGAAGGCAAGGGGTTCTCCTTCCTATTCAACATCTATATGAAACTGCTGGGTGAGATCATTTGAGGGTTTGGGGTGCAGTATCATCAGTATACTGACGATACTCAATTGTTCATCTCTACCCCAAACCAACCAAATGATGCCGCTGGAGTAATGTCTCAGTATCTGAGGGCTGTGGGAGTCTGGATGGGGACCAACAGGCTCAAACTCAACCCTCACAAAACTGAGTGGCTCTGGGTCCCTATTTCTCAGACCATCCAACATTTGACATAGTTGGAAATAGAGGGGGAGGTATTGACCCCCTATGAGAGGGTTCACAATTTGGGGGTCCTTCTGGATCCACAGCTAAAATTAGAAGATCATTTGATGGCTGTGGCCAGAGGGACCTTTGCCCAGGTTCGCCTGGTGCACCAGTTGTGTTCCTTTCTGGACCGAGAAGCATTACTTAGTCACTCATGCCCTCATCACCTCATGGCTAGATTACTGCAATGTATTCTACTTGGAGCTGCCCTTGGAAAGTATTCGGAAGCTTCAACTGGTCCAGAATACGGCCGTGCAAGTAGTCATGGGGGTTTCTCGATACTCCCATGTCACAGCACTCTTGCGCGACTTGCACTGGCTCCCAGTAGGCTTCTGGGTCCAATTCAAGGTGCTGGTCCTTACCTTTAAAGCCCTACATGGCATTGGACCGGGTTACCTTAGAGACCACCTCCTGCCCCATTTGCCTCCCAGCGCCCCATGAGGTCAGACAGGGTGGGCCTCCTCCGGATAATATCGCCCAGGCAATGTCGCCTGGAAATCCCACGGAGGGCCTTCTCTGCAGCAGCCCCCGCCCTCTGGAATGATCTACCACCAGAACTCCAGAGTGTCCCACACCTGTGAACCTTCCACAAAGCACTCAAGCAAGCCGGAATAGATTAACCCACCATCAAATTTGTAATTTTAGGGGGATTTTAAATGTATGTTATATTATTTGTTGTGAGCCACCTTAAGTCCTGCAGGATTGGGCGACATATAAATTAAATTATTATTATTATCTCAATTCCTGAGCCATGTGCTCTGATGGACCGCTATAGAGGAGGCCATGGCTCTGGCTGTCAGTTGCACTGCATCACTGGTGGCGTCGGCTCCAAAGGTGGCCATGGTGGCTATCTTGTGCAGTTTGGACTGAGAAGTCTTGGGAAATTCAACCTGATCTGCAAACCCCTGGCACCAGAGGACCATGGCTCGGCAAGCCAAGGAGGCAGCAACTGACGCTCTGAGGGCGCCCGAGGCTTCTTCAAAGGATCTCCTGGCTGAAACCTCTACCCTCTTAACGAGGGGATTCTTGAAAAAACCCTCTGAATCTGAGGGAAGAGTAGAGGGCGATCCTAAGGCCGCTATGGGTGCATCTATGACAGGTAAGTGAAACCTGGTTGCATGTTCCTCTAAGATTATGTAGAATTTCTTGGAGTTAATCCGAGAATCCTTGAGGTCCAAGGAAGAGACCCATTCCTTGTCAATGATCTTTTGGAAGGACGGAGGAAGAGGAAAATCCTTAAGGGGTTCCTTTGGAATCGGGAACACTGATCCCACATCATAGCCTGAGCTGGGTGTTGAGGAAGTGAAAGCCTCATCGGCTTCAGGTTGACGGAGGTCCAGAGTGGAGAATATATTTTGGAAGACCTTTGGGTAGAACTCAGGGGCAAAAAGATGGCCGGATCGTCTGTGAGAGGGGCATTCCTCATCAAACAAGTTATCCTCTGGATCTGAGGGGAGACTCTCCTGAGTTGGGGCCCCAGACTCCTGCACATCCTCCTCTTCATTCTCAGAAGGTTCAGGGAGGATCAGGGAAGACGAGGCCTGAGAGCTTCTGGCGCTCTTGGGAGGTGAAGGGGAAGTCCCCAAGTCGCCCTCCTGTTCCGAAGGGTTGGGGCTTTTAGACCCTCTCCCCTTAGGAACCTGTAGAACTGTAAGGAAGGCATGAAAATCAGAGATGGCTGAAGCAATGCTGGCTGAGACTGAGGCTTGGACCATGGTCTGAATGGTGGTAGTTGTGCAGCCTGGGGCAAGGAGTCCTGAGAGTGTCTATCCATGGTGGTCTAGGGAAAACACAGAATAGAGGCAATGAATCCTGACCTTCCTGGGTGATTCTTACCCTTCCCCCCTTGTTAGGGGCTCATAATGATTGGGGTTCTTCCCCTTCTTTTCTATTTTTTTTGAGGTGGTTGGGGGGGTAGAGGTGGGATGCACCCCAATACCCCTTCCTCCCAATAATAACCCTTCCTCAAGCCACCTGGGGAGAAGGCCTTGAGCCCACCATTCCCTACTAGAGATAGGGCCCAGCCCAGTTACTCATAACGATGAGCTGTACAATGAGGAGTAAAACTCCAACTGCTGTCGGAGACCCTTAGGCTGCCTAGCAAGGTCTTCCGTGAAAAGTGAGGGGGGGGAGGGAATCCACCGGTGCCCCCCAAAAAGACTCTGCTCTCCAGATACCTCTTTGGAGGCAGGAGACTACAGCCAATCCCTCAGCACTCCTGCTGCGTGCCAGCTGACGCATGCTGATCGCTTTCCCGCCAGTGGGAAAAAGTTTAAAACATCTTTGGCCCGTGCGCGGGCAATCTTAAAGGGCAGGGGCGCTCAGGGGGTGAGAAAGGAAAAAAACCCTTCTCTTCGCAGCTGAGCCAGCCTCCCCAATCATTCCAGTGGAGTGGAGGACGAGGGGGGGAATTTGACACACACCCCCGGTGGCAGGGGGAGGGGTGCTAGAGATTGTGGCTGCCCCCTTACCTCTCCTACCCAAGCAGGGCTACTGGTAGGTAGGGGATGGAATAGTCACCTCCACTCCTGGGGAGAGAGAGAGCCCCTGCAGCTTGATTCCTGCAGTCAGTGATTGCCTGGGCCTAGGAGCCACGAGGTGGAGTGAGGGATGGTCCCAGGTGCCGGAAAAGTGGCGCCAACTACAACTGGCTTCCAAAAAAGAGGACAGAAGTCCTTAGAAAAAAGGTCAAGGGAGGTTTTGGCTCCAAGGAGCCATGTCTGACCTGCCTATCTTGAGGCAAATTTGGTCTGGGGCACTAGGAGGAGCTCCACTCCTCAAAGACAAGTTTGACTTGCCTGATTGGAGGAGCAGAAGCCAATCGCATCACTGATCCTACCTACCACGGAGGACCCCACTGGAGAAGGTAAAGGTTCCCCTCACACATACATGCTAGTCAGTTCCCGACTCTAGGGGGTGGTGCTCATCTCTGTTTCAAAGCCGAAGAGCCAGCACTGTCCAAAGACATCTCTGTGGTCATATGGCCGGCATGACTATATGCCGATGATGGCTTGTATAGCCTTTTTAACTGCATTTTTATTAAACTACATGAAACAGAATGTTTACTGAATGATACTCCATCAAGTTATTTATTCAAACAGTTCAAGGCTGTTTCTTATTTTAAATTCTACTATTTTCCCCAATACCGAAACAGAATTCATGTTCAGGACAACTGAAAATTGTGAGCATACTGTTTTCATGAAATGTATGGAAATGGCAACATGGAAAGTAATCAAATTCCTGTTATACAAACAGTGATTTATATAAACTGATGCATGAGTTTGACAGCTGATAAACAAAAAATACAAAATATAAAAAAGTCAAAGAATTCTATAAGAATACACAAGAGTTACTGGACTGCTCTTGCTGTGTTTCTTTTTGTCACCCTTATGAAGGCTAAAACATATGTGTCTGTAGAATGGATGGCAAACATTACTGCAAATTTTTAAAGTATGTTTTCATTACATATCCCATATTTTGATTTTAAGTTTAATAACACATTAATAACCTAAACATTAATACTCTATAATTTAGACTCTATTGTGTATGTATTATTATGACAACATCTCAAGTGAAGAGCTTGTGTTCATATTACAACCCATTATTCCCTTAATGTGCTCTATGTTGAAAAATAATCCGGGGAACATTTTAGCTTGCAGAAAAGAACTTACCAAAGGTACAGCTCTTGATGGCTCCAAATTAGGCCTGGGAGCAGTTGAATACATGTAATTAAAAAGGCGATCTATTTTTCTCAGAGGTACACCACCGCCTTTATCACTTATCTATGGAATAAAACCAGAAATTGATATAACCCAATGTCCTTCAAGGAACTAACAGAATATACCATATTTGTCTACCATTTCCAATGGTTAAATTAGTTCGGTTGGTACTTACCGTGAACCTCCATTCTCTGTGGGCTCCATGATGGGATCGGTGATGCAAATGGGCTCAGCTCCTCCAATCAGGCAAGCTAGAACTTTCTCTGAGGAGTGGAGCTCCTCCTAGTGCCCCTAGCCGAGAGATAGGCCAGAAAACTTTGATCTGAAATCAAGGAACTGAAAGCCATGGAGACACCACCCCTATTCTTGATCAATTTATTAATACAATTAACTGCAACAGCAAACAGTGTATTGAAAGACTCCCAATAGGGGAAAACACCGACAATATTCTAAGTACAGCAGGTAATGAAAGGAAGGAGAATGCTGTCAACTCTCAGAATCAGGCAGATCGGGCGGGACACCAATCCCATCCCAGAGCCAACAGAAAATGGAGGTTCATGGTAAGTACCAACCAAACCATTCTCCACTGGGATCCTCCGTGATGGGATCGGTGATGCAAATGGGAACCACTACCCCAGCAGTGTCTTAAGGGAGGGCTGTCTGACTCGGGGTTACAGCTGTCTGAAGCACCTTATGCCTGAATGCAACCTCCCTGGTCACATAACTATCTACTTTCTAGTGCTTAATGAAGGTATGAGGGGTACTCCAGGATGCCGCTCTGCAGTTCTGCTCAAGAGAAGGGCAAGCCTGATAATCAGAAGACCATGGTCTGGCAAGCCAGGGTGGCAGCAACCGATGCTCTGAGGGCACCTGAGGCTGCTTCAAAGTATCTTCTGGCCTACACCTCCACTCGTTGATTGAGGGGGTTCTTGGGAAAGCCCTCTGAATCTGAGGGGAGGATAGAGGGAGATCCTAGAGCCACTATAGGTGTATCTATGACAGGCAATTGAAACCTGGTCTCGTGTTCCCCTGAAATTCTGTAGAATTTCATGGAATGGCTCTTGGAATCCCCGAGGTGCAAGGGAGAAACCCATTCCTTGTCAATTATTTTTTGGAAGGTGGAAGGCAGGGGAAAATCCTTAAGGGGTTCCTGGGGAGTTGGAAACACCGATCCTATGTCGTAGCCTAAGCCAGGTGTTGAGGAAGTGGAGGCCTCCTCTGCTTCTGGATGCCTAAGGTCCAGAGTGGAGACTATATTTCAGAGGACCTTGGGGTAAAACTCAGGGGCGAAAAGGTGGCCAGAACGTCTGTGAGATGGGCATTCCTCCTCATCAGACGAGTCCTCCTCTGTATCTGAGGAGAGACTTTCCTGCGTTGGGGCCAGACTCCTCCACATTCTCCTTCTCATCCTCCGAGAGTTCTGGGATGACCAAGAAAGATGAGATTTGTGAGCTCTTGATACTTTTGGGAAGTGTAGGGGAAGTCCCCGAATCGACCTTCTGCTTCAAAGGTTACGAAATTTGGACCCTCTCTTCTTGGGAGCCTGTAGAGCCGTGAGGGAAGCATGGAAGTCAGACACTGCTGTGGCCATGCTGGCAGAGACCAAAACCTGGACCATGGTCTGAGTGGTGTTGTTTAACTCCTCCCAGGGAACGGGAGGCATGGCCCCTTGTGCAGCTGGGGCAAGGAGTCTTGCAAGTGGCTATCCATGGTGGTCTAGGGAAAATGGAAAACAAAGGCATAAATTCCACCATCCTGGGTTCCTTACTCTTTCTTCTTTAATGAGGGTCCCTAGAGAAAGGATGGGGTCCCCGCTACCCCCCCCCTTGGTCTACCTTTACTTTTACCTTACTTTTTTTTGGGGGGGTAGGGGGGATAAAGGGGGGTAAGGCCCCCTTTTCCCTCCATAAGCCTTCCTCAAGCCCCATGGGGAGAAGGCCACCTGCCCACAACCCCTTGCCCAATGGGACTTGGCCCAGTTACTCATGACAATGAGCCTTGCAATGAGGAATAAAGGACTCCAACTTCCTGTTTGGACTTGACGGGACGGGACGCGAATTCCACGAGCCCCACGGCTTTGGTCCTGGCTTCGCCGATGGTGGAGTCCCAGAGGAGCCTAAGTTCTCCTGTAGGGAAGGGCAAAGCGAGGGGAGGATGCCTGGATTGGTATAGGGGAGACGCATCTCCTCTGCCAGTCTTCGCCCCCTCCTGAAGCCTCTGACAGATGAAGTGGCGCCTTGAAAATATGGCGACCATTAAGCCGAGTTGGACCAGGACTAAGATTTGAGCTGGAGGAATTGTGAAGGAGCAGGTGGTAAAGAAGGGGTGAATGACTATATAATTGAAATAAAAGCCCCCAAAATACCAGAGAGAATTTCCTCAATAATAACATAACGGCAAAGTTAATCTGGAGGGGATCGGAAAAAAAACCCAGCATTGTAATTGGGCGTCTATATGGGGGGGAATATCCCTTAGCTCTGCATCAAAAAAACGTAAAAAAAACAGAGACTGGTTTGGAGCAGAAGAGGAAGATTGTACCCACCCTATTTGGGCTGATATAGAAAGAAATATTGAAATGATTAAATTAGATTGTTATTTGGATCACTAATTGGACCCTCTGAATTAACGCAAAATGGAGTAGTTTATAAATGACTTTCAAAATTTTCAAACTCAATTAAAAGACATATTTGCGCAGATGCGAAAAATGTTGGATAATCTTGGTCAATTACAAGTTGCTTTAAAAACAAAACAACCAAGGAAGTTACCTATGGGGTCTAGATTTGTTGCGCTTAAAAAAAACCATAAACAGAAAATACCTGCAAAAACGATTTATA
>JANHGC010005988.1:190288-201364 GCA_027560395.1 Boaedon fuliginosus | reverse complement strand
GGACCTTGTAGGGCATCAAGTCCAACCACTGCCCAAGCAGGATATGGCTTTAATCACTCTCGGGAATTGAACCACTGAGCTGCCCATCTTAGTGGTACACAAACCCAGCATCTTAACACATGAGCCACCATCTTGTTATAGATGTTTTTCTTTTTCTTTCAGCAGTTCTCTGCAATTGATTCCATCAACAAGGAATCATAGCAGAGGCTTATTTCTTGGCCATAGGAATACCGTACAGCAAAATATATAATGAGCAAACACTATCAACCTTGCCTTTTATTCAGTGATGCCCCTCCTATTTTGGTTCATGTTTGTAGATCTTGAAAATACTTGATTTCTGTTCTGTGTTCCTTTTGCTTTCCAAATGGGATAATGGAAGAAATACATCTTTTCACAAAACAGGGTTTAAAATGTAAGTAGAGGATCATTTCAAAGCATGCAAAAACTGGACAGATGTTTCATCTTTGAGTTATCCTTCTCCACTACAGGAAATGTGAGAAATGTGAGAAGAGGACAGAAATCATCTCCTCTCTCCTTTCCTAGTCTCATCTTCAGCCCTCACATTTTCCTATTCATTCAAGACATACCCAGGTTCACTTTTGCTTAGCTTTTGCAAAATCAGCCAAAGCAACTAAGTGCTGCCACCTGATATTTCATAATAGTTCAATAGCTTTTCTTTTCAGTCCTTTTAAAAATGTATCCTGTGATATTTTTTCAAATGAAAATGGAATTTCCTAATTATGCAACGAAAGTAAAGTTGCAATCCAGTCTTATTTTAAACTTAGTCTTATTTTCTAGATAAGGACCACACAAAATGCAATAGAATGAATTATAAGAAACATTTGTAGTTATTTCAACTGGAAGAGAACATCCTCCAAGATTCATAGTAAATCCTAGTTGAGTTTTCAAAGCAGCATAGACAGTTGCCTTATAGTTATAGATTGAGTTAATCTGTCCTAATATTGTCCATACTAATTGGCAGTAACTGTCCAGCAATATATGGAGATGACACTTTTTATGAAAAGTTCACAAGAGAAATTCCTACCACCCATTTCTTTTATAGTTTGAAAGAAAGTTTCTTTTATATACAGCCAATATAAATTAACAAAGATTGCCATTGTACATGTAATCTCTTGACCTGTGAGAATTCTTTTTTCCTGCATGATTAAATCTACCCTTTTGATAGATGCATATAATATCTCTATATTTAAAAAAAGACTGTTCATATCTGGTTATTAAATGCAAGCATATGTGTGCAAATGACACTGAAAAACATCACTTGTGTGCAATAAATTTTGCTAGTCTACAAAATCATTTTTATGAAATATTTTAATATTGCAAGTATCTGACAGAGATAAGTTTTAACATCTAATAATTAGAAAATGATAGGGAACTGTGATTTAAACCAAGGTCTGCTAGAAGTAATTTGCTGCACATCTCTTGTGGGTTTAATAAAAAAAATGTGGATATGTATTTAAACTCAAACTACGTTGTTTTCTTATCAAAATAGATGGAGACATTTTCTTAGCAAAAATGAGTAAAGGCAGACCAAACTTGCTTCATTGCTCATACCTCTCACATGTAACATCTTGATAACAAAGGATTCTTGTGGCTTTAATTTATTTCACAATTTAACTGTATTGTGCTGGAGGATAGAATATCTACCTCCTTTACCAAGTCACCTGGAGAATGAAAGATTTGGGAAATGATAGAGTTTATCACACAAGAACAGACACTTTTTATATTCACAAGGACAAGCAGGCCTGCAGAGGACATACAGAAACAAGCTGCTGGTCCAGGTATAAAGAATAAAAATTGAGTTGGATTCAGTAGTTTTTTAAATTAGTGACATCTCTACAGTTGAAAACTAGAGTTTGGAAAAGGAAATTAATGAGATTGTCCAATATGAATGAGTTTGTCCAAACTAACCTGATATAAAGTAAGAACTAGCTTGTCTGCATTCACCCAAGAATCATGACTTCTCATAGCCCCATATCTGTAAGGATGATATTAAGATTTTGTGCTCCACAATTATACTGAGAGGAATCATTTGTAGAACTACTGAGAAGACATATGGTACATGGGAAGTGGGCCCTCGTAAAGACTGGAATTGCCCTAAACCTGGGGGGCTCAAACCAAGCCACTCAGTTTTGTCAGAATTGAATCTGCTTCTGTCCAGCCAGGACTTTGACAATGGTTAATGTAGGTTCAAGATTTATAATTGAATAACATCAGCACTTTGATAACATCTGATCTCAAACTGGCAGGTGACCTCACCAAGCAGTCTTATGTCAATGTTAAACAAAAAGGAAGACATAACTGAGTCATGGAGTACCCCACAAGTGAGGGTTACAAGCATAACTTCCTCTCCCTGCAATCAACTTTGAAACTGGTCACAGAGAAAGGAGTATAGAAACACCACAAAAGTGTCTCTGAAGTTGGCCTCAAAAGGTTGAAGGTACGATATGCCACCACAAGATAATGAAGCATTAAGGTAGACACACCATTCTCATCCCAGCTGCTCTACAGGTCTTTGACCAGCATAACCAAGGCTATTTCCATAATGAATCCCAATCTGAAACCCAACTGTAATAGATCTAGATAATCTACTTCTTTTAGGGTTCTCTAGATGTAAAGTGTACATACTATCTCCACCATTTTTCTTTCATTGTTTAATTGCCTAAAGGATAAAATAAAGGTAAAGGTTTCCCCACACGTACGTGCTAATTGTTTCCAGCTCTAGGGGGTGGTGCTCATCTCCATTTCTAAGCCAAAGAGCCTGCACTGTCTGAAGATGTCTCCATGGTCATGTGGCTGGCATGACTAAATGCCAAAGGTGCATGGAATGCTGGTATCTTCCCACCAAAGTGGTCCCTATTTTTCTACTTGCATTTTTTACATTCTTTCGAACTGCTATGTTGGCAGAAGCTGAGACAAGTAACGGGAGCTCATTCTATTATGTGGTGCTAGGGATTTGAACCGCTGAACTGCCGACCTTCTAATTAACAAGTTCAGCATCTTAGCCACTGACCCATCATGTCCCGTCTAAAGAATACTTAGATACATTTTTGTTTTTTGTTGTATACTTGTCATTTTCTCATAAATTATGTTGTTCAAAGTGGAATCTGTGACTCACAAGTATTCCAGGTGCTGGAAAAAGGATTCTACTGCAATTGTTATTTTTGAAAAAAATAAAGGGCAAAAGGGATCTCTAATACTAATTGTCATGGTAAAATGTCATCTCCATGAAATGTTCCTTCCCAAATTGCTATGAGTATGCATAAATTGGAGGAGATGGAGTTTCATCTCAACTATAGTTGAAACATTATGATACTTTCAGTGAATGCGTTTTCAATTGTCTGCAAATAGGAATTACTAGCATCAGACAATTGATTAGAATTGAACAACATTTGCTTTTAGTGCAAAAATACATTTGCAGGATAGTCATACATATCATTTTGAATGGTGAGCTGTCTAAATTGTCATGCAGTTCAATCTAAAGTATTTCTCCTCCCTTTCATGGTGTTTTAAGCGGAAAGGCTGTTAATGCTTCCACAACTTTCTCCTTTTCACGCAACACTGTACTTGACAATTTCTCAGAAGCATTCTTATCCTGAGAAAGAGGCTTCTATTTTTAAAATTTCTTTATAATTTACCTTGATAACGTTTGTTGAATTTTGTCCACCCACTAGCCCAGTGTTGGAGAACCTATGCCACGTGTGCCAGAGGTGGCATACAGAGCCCTCTTTGCAGGCACAGGAGCCGTCACTCCAACTGAGCTCCACCACACATGCGTGTATGCCTGCCACTGGTTCTGTCACAAAATGGACTCTCCCACACGCCCCTGCACTATATTCACCTTTATTTCCCTCTTCCGAAGTCCAGCTGATTGGCGTGGCAGCACACCTCAGCTGTTTTTCTGCTCTAGCAGAAGGCTAGTATTGCAAAGTAATGGAGCTCATGGAACAAACCGGTTGGGCGGGTCGTATGCAATACATGTGCATTGCATTTTGGGAGTTTGCACATGCGCACGCTTTGGGCGCTTGGTGTCGAAAAGGTTAGTCATTACTGCACTAGCCTATGTAGAGAAGGAAAGAATGAATCTAATTAGCCCGAATGCATCTACAGCAGAAGGTCGCCTGCTAATAGGACAAGAGAAGCAACAAGAATTTCAGAGTCGTATGTTGTACAGCAGCTGTGCCTGTTCACTTAATCTGACCTCCTGGCCCACAAAAGCTATTTTAAGCCTCTGTATGAAAGCATAACTGTCCTGTGTACCAGCAGACAGCTGTCTCCAGACAAGAGTTTGGGGGGGGGGGGCAGGATGGTGAAAAAAGTCTGAGACTAAATCCACTATTCACTACACTGAATTAAAAAAACAAAAAAGATTGATGGAAAATTCTTGTTCAAGCATATGTTTCCCAGTTTAGGTGCTTGAGGCAAACCAGTGCAAATTTTCCTATCCAATTGCTTCCAGTGCTACTGCCAGCCTGCTTAGTGATCTCATTATGGTCATGATGCTTCAGGATTCTTGGCTCAGCTGCTCTTGAGGCTGCTGATGCATCAGGTGCTGGCATTCAGGTGCTGGCAACAAAATCTTACACCCAGCAGATTATGGACTGTTGTCTCTATGGAGAAGGATAGCTTGAAAAACATGACAAACAAAATCCATTGAAGAGATGGGAATGTTTGAGCAAACTTGTGATTCAAATATGTGGTAACATGAATGAATTTCAAACCAAACTCCAGGTTATGATAGTCATGCATTCTAATAAGCTATAATAGGGCCATCAAAACCTGGCTCACACACTGATAAACCATGGTTTGTTTTCACCACTGTACTGACTGAATCACAACCATTAGGTTTGCACTTCTTGCAGTGTCATAAATCATGGTTAACAAGCCACAAAGGCTGAGTTTACAAAATGCCTAACAAACCATCTCTTGGAACAGTATGATCTATGAGCCAGTTTATTGTGTCACAGGAGGAATCCTTTTATGGACTTCTGTTTTTTTTTATTTCAGTGTTTACCTGTCGTGGATGGTTTAACTAGTTCTCCTGCCTATTGCAGAGGGTTGGATGACACGATCCTTGTGGTTCCTTCCAACACCAGTTCTATGCTTCTATGATTTGGCTATTCAGAAAAGGGTTTCAGTGTGACTTTGTTACAAACTAAGACATTTCTTGATATGGTATGTTAATAATGTTTGATTATTCATCTTATTTATCATAATTGTCTTTTTTTCTCTATTCATGACATATTGCTTTGAGTTCTTTGACTAGAGAGTCTTTGCTGAGTACAATGGCAAATAAACCCAAAACAAATATGAACCCTATGAGCCCTATTTTGAAAAGTGAATAGAGGCAATGACACCTTGTAGCTGAAGCTATTATGGTCTTTGGAGACAGGGAATAAACAGGAGCAATTAATAATAGCCAGAGAGTGGGCAGGTAACTTGTAGCAGGGAAATGGCTCAGGTGAAAAAGATTAAAAGGTCAGCTCTGTTTTAATTCTATGGGGTGTTGAAATCTCTGTAGGCAATCATGTTGCAAGTTACGTTCCATACGTCATATTCACCTGAATATGCCCCATGTTTACTCACTACTCTTTCACACATCCATGTGCCAAGGACTAAAGGCTTGGGAAAACCTAAAATAATGTAAAATAATGTAAAATAACTAATCATCAGCCAGAAATATTGTAGGAGGTTGGTCATGATAGAGTTCATTTTAGATCTCATCGTTCTGGGTTTTATGAATGAGAGATGGGACCCCAAATAAGGTTTTTTTTCCCCATTCCTTTCATTTGTGTACATCTCACACACATTTGTCAATAAATAGCATGTTTTTATCCCTGAAATAAGGGCTGGGGAGGGGGATCACTAGCAATTGTTTTTATGAAGAATGGATGCCAGAAAGAAGTGGGTGACTAACAAAATAGAAATATAAAAGATTAAACCTTTTGCCTTCTTTAGCTACTTTGCTATGAATTGTCTTAATAAGCTTGAAATCAAAACAGTTTGTTCTCAATTCTTATACGTCTACTTGGTTAAGACACTGTAATCCATCTATGTTTTTAGTGAAAAAAAATACATCCTTCTTAAATGTTTAGCGAATAACCACTTCCTTGCCTGAAATATGGTTTCATACTTTAAAGTTTTTTTCACATACAGCCTCCTTCACTGTCTCTTGGGATATGTGCTAGGTGCACTTAAAACAAGGAGTTTTATAGTTACAGAATATATACATTTCACACAGCATAGAAGTGATGAAATGATGTAACATTTGACAGGTTGGGGTGGGGGAGGGCTTGACCATTTGTGGTAAAATTGACAGCCAAAAATTCCAGGAACTAAGCGTACCTAAAAAATGAAAAGCTCAGCCATCTGTTCTCTGTGGTCTATATAAAGGCAGATTTCCAAATTATGATCTCATAATTTTCAGAATACACATAATTACTCATGATTTCTTAAAAGTTTTCTGTGGCATATATATGTATTATATTGTCATAAAATCAACATTGGGATTTCCTGATAACTGTGATTTCAACATGAAGTCGTTTCAGATTGCTGAATTGATTTTGTTTTTATCCCAACCAATTTTATTTTGATGTAAGATAAACATGAGAAACTCATGATGAAAGGATAACCTACATTGTAGTGTTGATCTAATACAGGAGTGTCAAACTCGCATCGTCATGGCATCATCACATGACGTATCATGACTTTCCCCCCCTTTGCTAAACTGGGTGTGGGTGTGGCCAGCATGTGACGCATCTGGGTTGTGGGCTGCGAGTTTGACAGCCCTGATCTAATATAATCAGCTTGTACTATAAATCTAATTTTGAATATTAGGGGTAAATATCTAATTTATCCCCAATCCTGGCATTCTTATATTGGTAGAACATACCTTATTTTCATCTGCTTATATAGGGGTGCAGTTATGTGACCATCAAAGGTACCATAATCTTTTACCATTCCTATTAAGATGTAAAGGTTTTTTTTCATGATATGTAGGAACAGTTTCATACAGTATCTCCCCTTCTACCCCTCAATCCTGCTATGCTGCCTCATCATGGCCAGGGAGGGTTCTTGGGAGGAATGAGTAAACAAGGTGACTAGTGTACCCCAAAAGTACACCATCCCATCAGGGTCATCTAAGGCAGGAATGTCATCCCAGCCACCCAACTAAAACAACAAGGTACCTATATTGGTCAACAGCAATATAAGAAGAAGCTGGAGATGGAAGATCATTTCATATTGTGTGGGAGAAACAAGAACAAACTACTGCATTTGACCAAGGAATACCACATGGATAGGAAGTGTAAGATTGCTGACCAACGGTTGGATGATCAGCCCTCAGTTTGGATAGCACTGACCTTACTACTGAGGAAAAGCTGAGAAACTTTAGTAGTAATGGTGCTTTGTCATAAGCAGATTAAAGCCTTCCAGATATCTAGTTGCAGATGTTACCATGCAGGAAAAGAAAATCCATAGCTGCAAAGATAGAATTATACTGGGAACATGGAACATAAGAAATACAAACATGAGATAACTTAAAAAAATATGAGTCAAATATTGGGGAGGGGGGAGATCATTCAAGAGAGCCGAACGAAAAAGTGTGTATATCCTAAATCCCATAAGATGAAAATATTTAAAAGAACCTGAAGCATCCTTTCCCTTTGGACGTGTGTGGCGCATACAGATGTTCCTCAGAGAAGGTAGGCCCTCAGGTGACTTAGACATGTAGGGTTTTAAAGGTGATTTCCAAAATGCTGAATCACACCTGGAAGCCTATTAGAAGCCAATGTTGCAGAGTTTTACAAAGGCCTAAAGAGATGCTCCCTTAATTACTGTACTGTTTCATTCTGGACTAACTGAAGCTATGGGGCAACACTATGGAAACCCTGTTGCCATGATACAATCAATTACCACAACAAGCACCTCTGTCTTGCCAACATTCAGTTTCAATTTATTATCCTTCCTCCAGCCCAACCTGAAGATGTCCCAGAATAATATATTTGGGTGTTATCATCCTAGAGATAACAACAGGTTCCAAGTTTCTTGATGGTCTTCCCAATAGTTTTATAGAGGCATTAAAAAGTATCAGAGATGGAATGGAGGTTTTCTTTTGAGAAGCAACTTTGTCCAAGTGAAAGCTGCAATCTGCCTGAGAGACAGTAATGGAACCAATACAAAACTGTCTTTTATTTCTAAATTGATTGACTAATTTATAAGGACACCATGGTTAACAGTATTAAAAATCGCTGGGAGGTCAAGAAGATCCACCAGAGCTACATTTCCTCTATAAATATCCAAACAAAGTTCACAAAGATCACCCATCATTCATTCTGAACTATGTAACCCACCCTGAAGCTAGGCAGGATCATCCATTTCCCTTACCATTGCCCACAATAGAAAAGTCACCATTCTTTCAATCACAGAAAATTGAAATCTGGCCTATAATTGCCAATCTTTCAGTGATCAAAGACTAATAGCTTGCCCTCTTTCAGAGTATTTCTGATGCTACTTAAGACATTTCTAATCACCTCCCAGCTAGAAGTTAGAAGCCAGAAGCTAAATTGGTCAACATTCCAGAGGCAAAATGGTAGAAATTGCTTCTCTGAGGAGCTTGTCCATATCCTTGGATCTCACACAGTGAAATTGATCTATCCTTACCGTATGAAAGCAGTCAATAGATAATTCTATGATTGATTTTACATTTAGGGCAGCATTTAATTTGGCTATCAAATGAAAGATTTTATCCACAAATAGCTTATTGGAAGTGTCAGTCTTGATTATTGCTATCAATGATTCTGATTAAAAATAAAAATAGAAAATATAACAATCAGGGATGCATATTTGATGGCCTGTTTTAACTGCACCAACATAGACTTTAGCCACCATATTGCTAATGCTAGTATTAGAAAGAGTAAACAATAAAAGGTAGAAGCTTAATAGAGCACAGTCTGAACACTGTCACAGAAGAAATAAAGTAAAAAATTCCACATGTCCCTGTAGAAATCGTAGTATAGTAATCACTAGTAATCAGTAGTATGGCCACTTGTTTCAATTTCTTCTGAACCACAAGGGCAAACTCATTCTTATAAAGGAATTATCTGAAAGTGTTGCAACAAGACTCAAGGGACTCTGTGATAGAACTCTAGGAAGGAAAGGAGGTGGGGATTACAAATCAGCCATTTCACAATCTGAAACAGTTCAGCAGGACATCAGTTTGTGGATGTAATAAATGGGGGGGAAAGTTTGTTTGCTACATGTAAAGTCCGTTCAAAAGGTCTTTGTGTTGTGTCTTATTAGATTCAGCTCAGGTCTTCTTTCACGTTTGCTTTGACCATGTAGCCTCACTGCTTTGGCTCCCACAGTTTATCCATGCTCCATCTTTGAGGTAGGTTGGAAAGGCTACAGAATAATTATGTCAATTGTCCTACCCATATCACCATGGACATTGGCAAAATCATGATAAGGTATCTTGGCATGCAGTTGCATCTACAGACATTTTGGAATGGATCATCCTAACATACACAAATGCTACAAGGTGATGTGTAGCTACTAGTCCAATCTTAAGCAGATGGTGATTCAAGATTGTTGTCATGCCCACCACACGGCCTAATACTGTGCACACAGAAAGAAAGGAAACATGAGCCACGAACAACTATACCTTCCAATACATTGTAGCTCTGAAGGGTGGATGCTGGCCTGTTTCGGGGATTTCCTCACCAGTGATGGTTGGGTGTCAGGCCGTGTCACGTGGGTATGCCATATATGGGGGGAGAGGGGATATAACGCGCACGCTCGGGAATCGCATTCGCGCTAACTTTGAATTGGTTCTTCAGCTTGTGCTGTTGTTCAAATTAAATGTTGGATTAAGCAAACTTGTGTTCTGTGCTGTTTGGACACGAAGGTTGCTGCCATCGGAAGAACGCAGCAGTAGAGCTGACAATTGTGGGAAAATTTGAGTTATCCTCTTCCTCTAAAAATCTTCCCCTAGTCAAGAAACTTAGCCAAGTTGAACATATGACTTGCATCAAGTGTTGACTTTCTGACCAGGTGAAGCAGAAACATATTTATCATTGCTGCTATGAACCCCTAAGACTGACCATGAATGGGATCCAAATGCAAGAGTGTAATTGGACAATGTGATTTATGATGTGTGGTTGGGGGCTGGGTTTAAGAATCTTCTGGGGGAAGGATTATGGTAGCCCTAGTTTCAGAATTCCTTCGGATGTGCCAACATGGGTTCTCCAAATAAAAGTTATCCTTGGATGGACTTGTCTCTGAGTAGTAATGGATTTGGGGAAGTTTCCTTAGAATGCTGACAAAATCTCTCAGAGAACAATAAGAACAAATTAACAGAGTTGAAAGGGACCTTATAAGACATCTATTCCAAACCCCTGCTCAAGCAGGAGACATATCAACATATTCTTTTCTTAGTGGACAAACTATTAATGGGCAAACTATTGCTAGCCCATGAAATGAGAGCCAAGCTCTTTCTACCATTTTTACCCAATACTCCATGTCTCATCAGGAAGCAAGTGAGGCTTAAATCTCCTTCCAATTGCTTCTGGCTCTTATCCAAGAGGAGCCTCAATTGTACACACAACAGGTTCCCCTGGATTTCACCACAGAAAAGTGAAGAAATGTGAAGAAATCCTTGTTCAATGGCAAGAAGGAAAAGGGCAGTGTTTCCAGTAGGTTACAACTAAATTATCAAAATGTGAAACCAGCATCACCAGAATGCCCTAACAGAAAATATATGTTCTGTATACAGTCTTTAATGGCTAGACCAATTTCAACCAAATTTTCTACACAGATACATCATCTGCCCCTAACAAACACTGTGGGGGTCACAAATGGGTTTTTTGGTTCTTTCCCCCCAAAATTTGGGGCCAAAATGGACCTCCCCCACCCCTAACATTTAACTGCCAAGCTCTGAGGCCTGAAGTTCTCCAGCCAATAGAGACAAGGCATGCAAATCAGGCATAGAACACTGGGAATTGTAGGCTTCAGCAGGCAGGGAGGGAGAAAGGAAGGGAGAAAGGGAGACAGAGGAAGATG
>JANHGC010005988.1:101159-112616 GCA_027560395.1 Boaedon fuliginosus | reverse complement strand
TGGGGCAGATTGGTGCAGAACTGAATTTTTGTATAGAGCACATACAAACTCCCTGCTCTGTTTTATATATATAGATACAAATGCTTTCCATATTATTAGAAAGAAAAATATCTGAGCACGAGTCACTAGGAGTCAATTTCATATTTGTTTTTTAAATACAAATAACTAAACTCAGAAAGCCCCATTAATTAAAAACGTAAAGAGTAGGTAGACTATATTGTTGTT
This sequence comes from Boaedon fuliginosus, assembly GCA_027560395.1. NCBI lineage: Eukaryota > Metazoa > Chordata > Lepidosauria > Squamata > Lamprophiidae > Boaedon > Boaedon fuliginosus. The sequence continues at coordinate 112,391 of JANHGC010005988.1, read as the reverse complement.
TCATAAATTCTGCATAATTGCTTGTTTAGACTATGTCATTTGGAGTCCAACCTTTGAAATTTTTAGGGCTGAAATAGTGGTATTTTTAGAACATCTTTGCCACCATTCTATAGAACTAATCTAATCCAAATGTATTGTGTATAATGTTGGAGTTTATACACAAAATGTACTTTATCAATCAACCATACATTTTGGGGCACATCTGCTGTAGAAAATTTGCAAAGCACCCCAATACAAAATGAAACACTGCAAATAGTTTTTGACATTTTCCGGAAGTCTAGCAACTCTAAACCACAAAATCTATTTCATGAACACAACTGCCAAAGTGCAGCTTGTAAAAATGAATAAAACATTTGAGATCAGCCACTAAAGTCAAAATTATCCAGTTTTATATAATTATGCATATATTATTTAGGATGCTTTTTATAGGCGATTAATATTTATTTATTTATGTAATTTATTAAATTTCTATGCCACTGATATAGCAGCTAATATACCGTTCCATTATTTTATGAGCAGTCTAGAACAAAATAAATAATACCAATGCTACATAAAATTGTTTAATAATTGTGAAGTTTGAAGAAAACTCTATAGCCTTATTGGTGTTAGAGTCATCTCTTGTGGTACACAATATTGCTCATTTATTTTCTCAAAGATAATCACTATTCTATTGCCATTCTATACTACAGATAATATTTGTATTATCCATAAATACAGTGGATATTTGACAAGGGCATTTTTTCCATCCATCCATCCATCTCTGTCTAGCTAATCTCTCTTTCTCTGCCTCTCATTTATATAGCCGTCACAAACAAGTGATTATGGGCAGTGTACAACTTTAATATCTAAAATCATTAAATATTAAAACATTGTTAAAAAGAGATAAAAAACAACAATGATAAATGAAGGAGAACAGTGATAAACGAAGGAGTGTTAATAGTAATGGAGCTCTCTCACTAGTTCACCAGTCTCCCAGATCTGTTGGCATAGCTAGGTCTTGAGGCAGAATGGAAGATTGGATGTGTGGAAGAAAGAGTCCACTGCCTAGGGCCTGCTAGTAGCCTTGTAGATGATGGGACCCAAAATTAACTTATTTATGAAGCTGTCTGTTAGTAATTACTGAATAATTTCTTTTTTTTCCCCAAAGGAGTATCAGAAGGCAGTTACAGAAGTTGACAAGAACCAACTAAATGTAACAGTGGTATTTTAATACTTTCTCCAAGTGCATTAACTAATCTGTCCACATGGACATATGTGTATTGTTTTTGAGTATTACTAGTTGAACAAGAAAGATCATAAATCTGATTATGTCATATAATAGAGGATGAAAGGACACAATAGACAAATACAATAGGGTCAATGATAACTTTGAGCTCATTCTTCAATACTTTTCACCATACAAGTGTAAGAACAATTTTCTTTTTCAGGCCATACATTGAAATGAAATACACATTATTGTATATAATATGATTCATATCTGTAGGGAAAATGAAAATAGCAGAATGTAAGCATGCCTAAGAGAGCAATAATACTGCTTAATTAATACAGCCTGCTACTGAACTCAGCATAATTCTGAATGATGAACTGAAGCAAATAGATCTCTAAATCAAGTACTTACATATAGAAGTAATATGTATATGTATAGAAAACAAAACAAAAACTTTATAAAATAACAAAAGCCATTTTTCATAGCCATTCATTGGGCAAATATGGTGAATATAGAAAGAACAGGATAGAGTGATATGTAGATTACGTTATTATCCCAAGGCATGACGTTCCTGATATTTTCTCCAGAGCTGCTGGGTGTGAAGATAATAGACTCCCATGAAATTATTGCATCATTCAAAGTACTACTAGACTGTTAGAGACTGCTTCCTCTTAAAGATATTCATAGGTATCATGAAGAAGGTAAGATTTAATGCAGAGTGAGAAAGTAACCTGCATATGTAAAGACACGCTATACAAATTTTTTGGCAGCATTTTAAAAATCCATTCAGCTTCACAGGTCAATGGAGCCATTTTGACAATGAAGGGGGAAAATTCAAAATTAATTTTAAGGCAGTACTTTCATTAGGTCAACTCAAGGTTAATAAGTTAGCATATAACCTTATAAATTATAAGAACAAAGTGATTGTCAGGCAGAGAAGAAGTAGGGGAAGAAAAATAGCTATGTTGATACAGCTGCTTTCATGCTTTGAGAATGGGTGCTTTGTTTACATTGTACTTTGAAAAGTACTGCCTGCATGTTCGTGTGCCGCCCCATAACACAGTGCTAATACCAAGGACAGAGATATTTTTTCAACACAGTGAGCGTAGATCTAAGAAAACCAAGGCTATTAGGGATTCATTCCATCTAGAATTGACATTCATTTGGATCAATATTTATCCATGGTGTCTGAGTGGTTAGAATGCAGTATTGCAGCTAATTCTGCTAACTGGCGACTGCCAGCAGTTCAATTCTTACTGGCTCAAGGTTGACTATTACCTGTTCACTCTTTATGCCTGAAGAAGGAGGAAGGAATTGGAGAGGTATAACTGAAACCAATAGGTATTTACTGATCTCAACTAATATTTGGAAGAACAGATATTTGAAGGCATTGTGAACATCCATTAAAACTCATTTCACAAAATGTCTCCACCAATCCTTCCAGATGAATCTGGCAAACATCTTTCAACTGATTTAAAGTATTTCTGGACATAAAAACATTTATTCATGGCCCAAATATGACCAGTGTTTTCATCCATATTTATTACACTGCACTTCACACTGAGAAGCTACTCTGAAAAAATATCTAGATACACCAAACAAAAGAACTGAACAAAAAAAACCTGCTATTTGTGGAGAACATTTTTGTTGTCTTTACTTACAATATTACAAGTAGTTCTCAACAATCACAACTGAGCCTGAAATTTCGATTGCTAAGTGAGACATTTGTTAAGTGAGTTTTGCTCCATTGTATGATCTTTCTTGTCACAGTTGTTAAGTAAATCACTGAAGTTCTTAAGATAGTAACACGGTTGTTAAGTGAATTTGGATTCACCATTGTCTTTCCTTGTCAAAAGATTGCAAAGTTGGTCACATGACCACAGGAAACTGCAACTGTCATAAATATGAGTTAGTTGCCAAGTATGTGAATTCTGATCACATAACCATGGGGATGCTGCAACAGTCGTAAGTGTCAAAAATGGTGATAAGTCACCTTTTTCAGTGCCATTGTAACTTCTAAGATTACTGAACAAATGGTTGTAGGTTGAGGACTACCAGTATTCAACCTATTTAAGTGACAAGCAATATAAATAAATCTGAAGACATAAAAAATAATGTGACTTTTTCAAACCTAAACTTTTTAATTGTCTAGAAAAATAATGTAAAAAAGTTATATGCTGAACGAATTGATTTCAAATGATTTGTGAAACTCTTCACCAGCTTTGCCTATTTAAACACATCAGGTAAGCTACTCCTTGCAATCTATAAAGGGGACTATATAAAATCTGTTTACATCAGTCAATCAGAATAGAGCTGGAAGGAACCTTGAAGGTCTTCTAGTCCAACCCCCTGCTCAAGTAGGAGACCCTGTACCATTTCAGACAGATAGCTACCCAGCCTTTTCTTAAAAACCTCCAGTCATGAAGCACCTACAACTTCAGAAGGCAAGCTGTTCCACTGGTTAATTGTCCTCACTGTTAGATAGTTTGTCCTTAATTCCAGGTTGCTTTTCTCCTTGAGTAGTTTCCATCCAGTGTTTCTTGTCCTGCCTTCTGGTGCTTTGGAAAATAAGTTTATTCCCTTCTTTGTAGCAGCCCTTCAAATACTGGAATACTGCTATCATGATGTCACCTCTAGTCCTTCTTTTCTCTAGACTGGCCGTACCCAATTCCTGAAACCATTCTTCATGTTTTTTGTCTACAGGCTCTTAACTATCTTAGTTTCTCTTCCTTAGATTTTTTTCCAAAGTCTCAACAACTTTTTTGAATGCAGTATTCCACGTGTAGTCTTAAGTAAGGATTTATAAAGCATTATTAATACTTCATGTGATTTTGATTTTATACATCACTCATTAAACAATGACCTAATGGTTAACAACACTGTTATAAGAACTATACTTGTTATAAGGATGCTGATGAAAACAGTATTTCCATGCTATTTCCATCTTCAAATATTTTAGATCCTGAATGACTTTAAGTAGATTCCAAAATATCTCTCAGCTTAAGCCATAAATATTAACATCCTGAGTTTATATAAAATAATGAATCCACTGAATTAGCTAAAATATTACCAGCTGTCATTCTGTACTTAGCCATGAGCACCTAGCTATTTCTGATTTATTACCTCATCAATTTTGGCATCTTGTCTATATATTTATGCAATAATTGCTTCTGGCCTTAGTCTTTTCAATGCTGTTCTTATGAAGATCAACACTAATGCTGTTACATTATTACCGTAAATTAAAAGGGGGCTATGCATATTGAGATTTTTAAAATATAGGAGGATATTCATATGTTTCTGTGTGTACAAGTATATACACATAGATACTTTAACCCTTAAATAAGTGTTAAAGACTGTAGCATAATTTACTAAAAGGTTTTTCAATGAAGTTAGAAAACATAGTAAGGCAAACATTTGTTCTGAGCTACTTACATATGTTGCTTCAGCAGTAGCAGAAAAAATTGGACATTTGCCAAATTAATGAGTTACAGAACAAATAATGTTCCCACCATCTGTAACAAATAAGTAAGAACTTTAAAAATGAACGGGAAAAACTAGCTTTTGATTTCTACCATGTGGAAAAGAAAAAATGTTCTACATTATTAAAATGGAAAACAGTCATGAGAATTTCTGCTTAAATACAATTCACAATATTTCCTCTTTGATGCACAGTTGATAAATTGTTCCCCTTGCCCACTGCAGAAGAAAAGGAAATGAATTCAGGATAAGCAAATTAACAGACAGATCAAAATAACAATATTTAGTTTCTAAACCTCTGGTTTTTTTACTTCTACGTGTATCATTTTTCTGTCTGGTCTATATCTTCTAATGAGTTCTTAGAACAAGGTTCTTATTCACTTATTCACAACTAAATATATGCTTATATTTTTTGAAAAAATAATTTAAAAAATCTTGTTCTAAGAATTTGCTTCTAACTTTAATTCTGTATACAGATTCACAGAAGTAAGCTTTATTTCAGATCAAATATATTCAAAAATAATCTAAGTAAACAGATCCAAAAACTCTAAGACAATTTTTACATAAGATATTACCATATGTGAAACTGAGTTATAAAGCCAGTTTTATTGTGCTGGCTTGAATTATATTAATTGATTAGCTCCTTTCTCTCTTTGAATGTTAGAAGAGATATTTATGTACCCAACCAAAGTAAAATAATTGACAATATTTCATTGTCTCAGTATTTAATATTTGGACTATTCATTATCTGAATTCACTAAAATTGTCTTTATTTAACTATAAATTGAAATATGAATTTTATCTCATTCCTAGTGATGTCTATCTCCAGGATTACTTGTACCAATTAACTTAATTCTTGAGCTATATTTCTGCATCTTAAGATACTAAAGCGAATAGAGAGAGCACTGGTAAATGACGCATGCTGTCATCATCTCATATTTTCTGGCATGAAAAGTGTTTCTTCAAATGACTGATTGGCAATCTGCCATTTGAGCTGCTCACATAACAGATGTCACATCAGGAATCTAAAGGCATGAAATTCAGGAAGAGAGAGAAAACATATTCAAAGGAAGGATGGCAATTGATCAAAGGTAGACAAGAAATATAGAATGCACCATAGAAAGTGGTCAGAACTCTTAATATCTGCATTCTGCAAGACACGATATCCTTTTCATTATCATTTCTTCATGGATCCAATAAATTCACCCCTACTCTGAATTTTATATCTCCTCATGAAATTTATTTTTCCTTCCAAATGAACTGACTTCGGAAATATCTGGTGCAGATAAAGAATCAGTAGCTGTGCATTTCCTTAGATATAAAAGTCAACACTTATTTTTTCACACTATAGCTGCATTTATAACTACTATACTTTGATCTTAAATATTTACAGGAGCCGGCATTTTCTAAAAACAGTTGTATGCATTCTTTAATGGACATGCAGTCTTGTATAGAAGCAGCCAGAGAGCAGCCTTGTATAGAAACAACCATAAATAGGACATTACCTTACCCATCTTCCTTTAAGTTGACAAATGCAAATAGGGAGATAAATGGCAGTGCCACTGCCACAGTTCTTTCCTGCTATGTCAGAGTTTAGCTCTAGACCAGGGGTTTCTAGCCCAGTCTGTCAACCGGCACTGGTCCACAGCATACCAGCAACTGGATCATGCAAACAAGTGAAGACACCATTTACGAGATACTGGCAGCAGACAAAACTATGTGCCCCTTCCCCAATCCACAGAAAAACCTTTCTTCACAGAACCGGTCCCTGGTGCCCAAAAGGTTGGGAGCTGCTGTTCTAGACCTGGGTGTGGCAGGTGGAGAAGTAACATCAGCATCACTCCTGTCTCTGTATTCAGCTCCTCTGGCCTATCGGCTTTCTGCCAAGTGTGGGGGCATTGCTTCATTTCTCTAAGCACTTTTTGATATGAGAGTATCCTAGACAAACTCCATAGGGAGCAGCAACTCCAACCACCCCCTGCCTCTAAGATCTAAAGTTGAGCTAAAGATCAAAGAGAAATAAAAAAAGCAGGCCTGTTTCGCTGTAAAGGATTACTGTTTAATTAAATTGTGTTTGGTGGGTTACCATCATACTCTCCATTTTTTTTTCTGTGTACACCAGACTAGTGTGCACAGCTAATGGCCAACCTTGTATGGCCTGCCTGTGTTTTTTGAAAAATAACCAATCTACTGCCAGCGAATGTCACTGCCACCATGAAGGAGCTGCAGCCGCCTCATGTGCCATAAAATATATATATATACTCCTTAGCATCTCCAATGCCCCAGGCCTCATCAGCATTTCCAGTTTCATCTCTGCTCCATGCCACTAACCACCAAAGAGCTAATCGGTACACCAGCTATTCCTTTGCCGCAATTATTATTACGAAGATCAGTATGGCGCCTTGCCCTCTATGAGTTGTGCCAGCCTGAGCTAAGCTTTCATATCAATGAATTAAAGGACTTTCGTATTGCTTCCCTCAGGCTAATGAACTAGTTCTCACACAGCCCTTGTGATTACTGGAGCCTGAGATACCTGCTCTATATCTTAAAGCCTCTTGGGATGAGAACTATAACCTAAGCTGTATGTGTTTCTTCCTGAATTATGCACTGTTCTTATGAGCACAGCTGTAACAGTCATTTGTATTAGATTTGTAGTGCAACAGAAGGCATATCAATACAAGAAATCTTTAATCCAGCCAGCCATGGCATTTTGTTAAAAAAACACATGAGGAAACAAGCAATGGAGTCTGCCATCAGAGATAATAAATATAACCACACACATAATCATATCACACAATCAAGACAAGAGATTGCATAAATGCAAGAGGATTCATATGGGTTGCCAGAATGTTGCATGAAACTCTACCCAATTCTGCCCACAGAACTGTATTCCTATGAGGTTTAAGGACTAGAACAGAAGTAAATTATGTAGTTACATCTATGTCAGATTCTACCCAACAGCTGTAAATTTTCAGGAAAAATAAACAAGATTGTTCTCCCCCTCCCCCACAAAAAAAGACACACTACAAAATTGAACTAAGTTCACTTTTACTCTTTTTGAAATTTGAAGAACATATCCAGACTCAGTAGTATTTAAAATAGGCTCATGGAAGTGAACCAGATATAATCAACTCTAATAGTACTATCTTAAACTATAAAAATATTGATGTGTCTGCTGATAAGAGTATTTATTTTGAATTTGAATGCAAATATGTAGCATGAATTAAATTATGCATAATTTATAGAAATATTTATTAATATTAAGAACACAATGAATTAACAGAATGTTTCAGTCATTTGAGATAGGTGTGGATTTTTCATATTAAGTGAAAGATAATGAGCGTACATGTCAAAGCACATGTACAAAGTATACCTTTGAAACATCATTTTTAAAAGGCTTGTGCTTATTAAGTAGAATATCTTATAAGTACTATCCTATATCTCATTAATAAACATTTACCTATTGGGAAAAATCATTCTAGTTTATGTAGAAAAATATAAGGAAACGATTCTTGGGAAAGATTCTGGATTTTGCTTTGCTATGGTATTTGCATAATGATATAGATTCATATCGTAGTTCAATGTTCCTCTCAAATCCTGTTATGCTGCCTCAGCATGGTGTTGGTGGGGTGTATTACTGGAAGGGATATGTAAAGGCTATTAGGAGTATATGCTCGAGTTCCCCCTTTGGGGTGAAGAGAGGCGGGATATAAATCTAATAAATAAATAAATAAATAAATGCTCAGAGTATATACAAGCAGCAGGGTTACCAAAAGTGTGAACATCACCCCAGCTGCCAGGCTAAAGCTAAAAGCAGCAACACTATAGAAAGATACTACTGGAGGTAAATCACAGGACAAAGGCAGCATTTACTACCGTGGGAGAGAAGGCAATGGTAATGGTTCACTGCCCCTGCATTTTACCAAGAAACCCACATGGACAGATAATACAAAGTGAACGATGATATGCTACAAGATGGACATTCAGGTCAGGAGGTACTCAGCATCCTATTGAGGAAGAACTGAAGACTAAAGAAGACTAAACTGAAGAACTGGAATACTAACAGTGTTTAGGATGAAACTGGATTAAAGCCTTTGGGATAATTGCTGATGTTGCCATAGAGGAAAAGAAAATGCAAATATTAATACAATTGTAGTGGGAACATAGAATATAAGAAGTATAAATAAGGGAAAGTATGACACAGTGAAAGCTGAAATGAACTGATATCTTAGGCATCCACAAATTGGATTGGAATTAGACACATTCAGTCATAAATTCACACAATTTACTAGTAGAAAGTGAAAAACAAGGAAGAAAAGCCATTGCTTTCATAGTGACAAAGGACACAGGAAAGATGCAACCAACATCCAAATAGTATCACAGGAAATCCTTTAATATGACAATTATTTAAGTGTAAGTTCCAACTTCTGATGAGCTTTATTATCAAGTTTACTTTGAAATCAATACAACATGTAAACAAGATTTGCTGCTTGCAGTTGAAGACTAAAATAACAAATTTGGAAATATTACAGAGGAAAACGTAACTGGACCATGTAGCCCAGGAACTGAAATGAAGCAGCACTAAAGAGGAAAATATCATTCAGATGTTCACCTTGCTGATCAGGCAAAAAAAAAAATCAGAAAGGTATCGATGCCAGTTAATCCAAAGGTACTGCTCCTGTATATTTCTAGATAAATATATGACAAGATAATTGGTATCCAATAGAGTAAGAAAATATGTGATGGGAATTATACTAAAGTGTCACTTTAGTATAGGAATTATACTAAAGTGTCACTTTAAGCATTATACTAAAGTGTCACTTTAAGCATTACATGGAAGAGAACAGGATGACTGAAGTGTCATACTTCAGCATAACTGAAGTGTGGTGACTCAGAAACACTGCCCATTTCATATTCTGAAAACAAAATGACTTAAATCTTGGAATTAAGCATATACATAAGTTTGCAATGAAATAAACAGCCCGTAATTTATTTTTATATCTGATCAGGACAAGGTTCAGTTACGCTATCTATATACTTGATTAAAATGATCTATTCCAATATATAGTTTAAACCAATTGCTCTTTCCAATTTACACATACTGTACCATAGTAACAGGTAGGCTAGCAAGTAAGACTCATAATTTCTTATCTGGTATGCACCACTATGTCAAGGCAAAGGAGGAAGTGACATGCTCAAATCTGATACTAAACTGACTCATTCTCATAATGAATACATAAATTGTGGTTTAATATTAGCATTTTTATGTTAAGGAGAAAGAAGGTGCAGAAAATGATTTATGAAAATGTTTAAAACATGAATTTATGATGCTCCACGCTTAGAAATATAAAATATAGCAAACTTAAATAAAACTATACTTTTAAAAATAAATCAGTTCTAATCAGCTTGAAACATATTGTAATCCTAAAGGAGGAGGTAAAATGGATTAACATTTTAAGAGTTTTCTGGTAATGAACGTACCGTTATTCTAAGAGCTGTGAGTCTATTGTTTATAAATTGTTGTGAAATCTTGAAATAATGTGCACATACACTTTATTAATTTAGAGACTAATGTAATTTTAAACTTGTTACAAATTGTATGTGAAAGGTAGAAGAATTATAAACACCCTAAGCATATTCTTTAAAACATCAGAGTATTTAGATCTCTAAGGAAATCATGCTGTCCTTCATTTTAATTCTTGATGAGACAGCATTAATCCAGGAAAACCTGCTTACTTTAAATACATAGTTGATGGGATGTGATTACTTTCTGGTCAGTAAACTGCATCCACAGAATATGTGCAGAAAAGAATTCACAATGGGAGATTTAAAAGACCAGGAACACTACTCCAAATCTAAAATGCTAAGAACTTGCTAAATAAAATAAAAATGCTTAAACACAACAAGAAACAGTACATACAGTAGATTTACCATTTGACCTACTAGATACCTCCTATATTTTATGTATGAAGACAAATGAAATAAATAAATTTGCTTTTAAATTATGCAGCTGAAATCTAATCAAAATGTTTGCGCTGATTAAAAAGTATTACAGGTAGTCCTAGACTTAACATTTGAAGTAACAACGGCAGTAAAAAAAAGGGGGGGTTATGACTGTTTTTCACACTCATGACTGTGGCATCATCTTCATGGTCACATGATCAAAATTCAGATCCTTGGCAACAGATTCATATTATGCTGGTTGCAGTATCCCAGAGTCATGTGATCTCCTTTTGTGACCTTCTGACAAGCAAAGGCAATGGGGAAGCCAGATTCATTTAACAACCTTGTTACTAATTTAAGAATTGCAGTGATTAACTTAACAACTGTGGCAAGGAAGATTGTAAAATGAGACAAAACTCACTCAACAATTGTCTCACTTAGCAACAGAAATGTTGGGCTCAATAGGTTCTAATTGGATTATTAACTTCGACAATGCAAGAAATTAATATTAGTGATGGATCCCATCACTAGGGAGGCCTTGCTCCGAGTCCCGTCGGCAAAGCAGTGCAAGCTGGCGGGGCCACGAGCGCGGGCCTTCTCGGTGG
>JANHGC010005988.1:85644-101059 GCA_027560395.1 Boaedon fuliginosus | reverse complement strand
AGATTTTCTAGGCCAAAAACGGGGCACATGGGGTGCGGTGCCACCCCCAGACCCCTATATGGCTGCCAGGAGGCTTCAGGATGGCTTTCTAGGCAAAAAACAGGGTGTGTGGGGTGCGGCAGCCCATCCAGTCACATGACCACACCTATCCACACCTACCAAGCCACAGCCACAGAACGAGAAGCAAAAAAATTGAATCCCACCACTGTTGCCATCCCATGATTTCTGTGTCTCTTTGTTCTTCTGTAGGATTTACTCCTGATTACCGTGAAAATGGGGAGCCTTATAATGACAACATCTCCCGAAAGCCAGGCAATGTGCTGAAAACACTTGACCCTATTCTTATCACCATCATCGCTATGAGTGCCCTGGGTGTGCTGCTGGGTGCCATCTGTGGGGTCATTCTCTACTGCGCCTGTTGGCACAATGGGATGTCCGATAGAAACTTATCTGCACTGGAGAACTACAATTTCGAACTTGTGGATGGTGTGAAATTAAAAAAGGATAAACTGAACGCACAGAATACCTATTCAGAAGCATGAGGTAGAGGAGGAGGATTAGGAGGAGGAGGAGGAGGAGGAGCTCAAACATTTCAAACAATTGAGACAGAAAGACTTATAGATCTCCCTTTTCTGTACAGGCTGAAAACTGCGTTGAAGACGCTGAGCCAAGCTTTTCTCAGGAGCTTCAGTGGGTGTACCAGATATTCTAAGACATGGACAACAATCTGTGTTAAACAATCTGAATCATGTACAGTCTACTTCTGTTTCTGTTTTAATTTGAACTATTCAAATGCTGGTGTTGAGACCAAGTATGATTGACTTAAGAGGGGTGTTCTGTTTTGGTTCTGCTTTTTTTTTTCTTTTTTCTTCTTCCCTTAGCCCCTCCATTCTTTGCTTTCTTCCCTTCTGTCTCCCCACCCCACCCCGGGCCCAAAGTACTTGTTTTTTTTTTAATGTGCAAAAATCCAAGATGCTGTCAAAACATGTAATTTGGCAGGAGTCCATTGGATGGACATCCTGTTTGTAGCTGAGTGCCCAGAAGGAAGAACATCAGAGTAACAGCAATTTAATGGATTCCTGATACTGTATTTGTGTATAATTGCTTGTGTCGTGCATAGGCAAAGGAGGGTTAGGGTGTTTGTTTTGGGGTGGGTGGGGAAGTACTGTATGGTCAGTACTGGTATAGTGTGTCAACTCTGTTAACCAAGCAATACGGTCAGAATTTATTGGTGTTTCTCAATGTTGTACTCCACCTTTGTGCTTGTGAATTCCATGCAAGAGATATGTGCCATCACCTACGAATAATTGGCAAACCAGGCATCCTGCATTGAATTATTGAATTGTAATGAGAAAAAAAGCAAAAGTCCTTGGCACTGGCTCGTTTATGTCTTCTCAAGTGCCTTTTTGTTGTATTGCATCATTTTATCATCAATTCCTTCTTTGTCTCTCCACCTTTCTCTCTCTCTCTCTCCCCCTCTCCCTCCCTCCTTCCAACCCCCCCTCTGTCTCTCTGTCTCTTCCTTGCCCTTTTTCTTGCCTAAGCGCTACTGACTAACATGAAATTATATTTTGCCATAAGTAAAACCTTAGGAAGGCAAGAACTAACAAAATCTTGGCAGCTTACAGCTAATTCCTTCACTTCCTATTTTTCAATTTCATGTTGCTCAACCCCCTTTTTCTTAAAACCTGCAGTTTTGCTCCTGTCCTTCTATCTTTTATTCTTCTTTCATACAGAATGTATTTTCAAATATAAGGCCTCTCTGTCTTTTGCTTTCCTCTCTTCTGTCTCTGAATAGATTGTTACATAAACATATGCCATTGTCAAGGTAAGGAAAATGCAGCTCTAATTTGCTGGTAATGGCAAAAAAAAGAGGATTTTGTTACATTTTTGTCTTTGCTTTTATTGCTGTATTTTAAAATAAGGGATATGTTTTAATGTTACCTTCCAAAGTTGATCTTTGGATTTCTTTTTAGCAGCATTAACTGACATTATCTTTTTTTTCTCTCTCCTTTAGTAAGCCATGAAGTAAGTCTTTTAATTCTGTCCAGGATGTTCATATAAATCGATGGCAATGAGAATTTGTTGTTGATGTTGAAGAGCAAAGAGTGTTTTTCTCATCCATCTAGCTATCCAATTTAAGGGTAATTGTTTCTGCGCAGGACTCATTCATGCTAATGTAGAGGCATACTAATATTGCTACAAGTAGTAATGCATTGACTTTGCTAATAATGGATTTGTTTTAAAAAAATCATTGTATAACATATCCTAAACTGGATTTAAAATCAGTACTGTTAACATTCTAATGAGAAGGAATTGGGGCCCTTATGCTGCCTCCATTCAGTTAACAACAGTAGCCATGTTTTAAGAATTAAGTCAATCTCCAAAAGACACCGTTAACTCTTAAAGATCTTAAATCATAACAAGCATTCAGGGCACCATGAACTGATTTTGTCACGTTGTTTTACGTGGTATTCAAATGCACCTTTGATTAAAAACACCTGGTGTTCACCACACCAGAGCAAATGTTTAACAACTCTGCTCTCGTTGTAAATATGAGTTATCACCCAAAGAAGGTTTATTGAAGTAAAATATCTACCATGAAAAAAAGAATCACAGTGACAAAAGAGTATATGAATCAATTGTTTAGTTATCCAATTTACACTGTAATCAAATGCTCTACTAGTAAATTATCCCAAAGAGAAGATCAAATGCAAATAATTTTATTGCACTTCTTTCATGTATATTTAGTTGCATTATGTATTGTGGGCTCTATGTCAATAATTACATATGCATCTTAAGATCTGTGACAAAAGTGCATACAAACATTATTTAAGAGGGGCAGATTTCATTGCAAAAGCATATACTTTCTAAAACTCAAAAAGTAACAGATACAAAATTAATCTTGGTATGGAAAAAAGGATTTTTAACAATTTGTGCACATATGACCTAAATCTGCTGCCTATAAATCAGACTTCAGGTAATCTTCAATTTATGGCCATAATTGAGCCAAAAATTTATGCTGTTATGTGAGACATTTGTTAAGTGAGTTTTGTCTCATTTTATTATCTTTTTTGCCATAGTTGTTAAATGAATCACTGCAGTTGATAAGTTAGCAACATGGTTGTTAAGTGAATCTGGATTCCCCATTGAATTTGCTTGTCAAAAGGTCACCAAAGGTGATTACATGACCTTGGGACACTTTCAACAATCGTAAATATGAACCAATTTGCCAAGCATCTGAATTTTGATCATATGAGTATGGGGATGCTGCAAAGGCCGTAACTGAAAAACAGTCATAAAGTCACATTTTTCAGTTCTGTTGTAACTTTGAAAGGACACTAAATGAGTGGTTGTAAGTCAAGGATTACCTGTATTAGGCTATGTAACTTGGTATTGACTATTATAATGGGCAGCAATTTCCAGGATTTCTCAAATTAAGTCTTATCTTTCTTCATTTGTATGAAATGTTTTTAAAACTAGATATGCTGGTGACTGAATTTATGTAGGTAATGATGTGCTCTAACACTGGGCTTTTATTTCCATTCAATATTATCAATTCATTATTCAACTCTTCAGTTATTTTCAGTCTATTCTGTAAAAATCCTCTTTACTGAAGACCATTATGTTTTGGCTAATACTGGATAATATGAAAGCTGCATCATTGATTCAAGCATGTGAATAGTTACATTATGCTACTTTAAAACCACTGAAAAGCATTCATGGGTGTGAACTATCCCTTACCACCATTCTTGAGCTGAGTACAATCCATTCTATCATTATGTTTACTTAACACAAATGTGTTAGGCATTGTACAGAACCCAAAGTAGGCATTTTCACTACATCAGAGGAACTAATGGAGAATTTGTGACCGTCCAAATATTGGATTCCAATTTTCATTAACTGGAATTAATTAGACTAATGATGTTGTAGTGCATGGGTATCAAACTCAAGGCCCATGCGCCAAATCCAGCTCATGGGGTGCTTAAATCTGACCCATGGGGCTGGCTTGGAGCAACCGGTTGTTAGATCGGTAGGAACCCATCCCTGGGTTAGTTATTTTCTCGTCATTGGAACAGAAAGGTTTTGGGCGCAGTCCACCTGATATCACCACTATGCATCCTCCATTAGTTCAAAATGTGGTAGTTAGCTTAATACCAATGAAGGTATGTAAGACAAAAGTATAGCCCATTGCAAACTTTCATTTTGTAATTCCATCCTAAATCTGCTCTCCATGCAAAGAAGAATCTGTGGCCAGGCATCTGGTAATTGTAGTACTATATCATCATGGAAAGCAAAGTTCAGAATGTTTTGTTTTGTTTTTTAGCACTGAGCGAATATGCCAGAGCAAATATGTGAACTTAGCCAGATTGCTAATAGTATGAGCAAAGTAAGAAAACCCCGGTGATGTAGCTGTTTAATCCTGGAGCAGAACACTGAGTTCTGATATTAGAAATTGAATGAAAACTGCCCTTCAGCAAAAGAAAAAAAATACTGCAACTTTAAATGAAAAAAAAAATCTTGCACTGAAAAATATATTTAAGAATTATATGTTTATAAAGTTATTAATTTGTAAAGGCAGTGTTACAAAATGTTCAGTTTATATTGTTTTAGATTGTTTCATAATTTTGAAAGTGTAAAATAACATATTTTTTTCTTTATCAAAAAAAAACCTATAAAATTTCTTCTGTAGTAAAATGATTTCATTTTACTGGTATATGATTGCTTCATGTTTTGTATCATTATAAATTTTGTGCAAATTTTTTTACAGAAATTTTTTTATTTTCTATGACAATATGACACTTTTAAATTGTTATTTCAAAATGAACAGCAAAGCCTTAACTTTAAATGACGTTTGTATTCTCGGACACTGAGTAGCATTTAAAAAAAAAGGATTGAATTGTAATTTAAATTTGCAGACAATGACTACTACATTCCAAAGAAACAGTTGAATTAAACATTTTCATAAAATACCCATACATTCATGACTTTTATTATCCTTACAGCTCTGTCAATAAAAAAAAAAACATTAACTTTAAGACATTCTTAAAGAAACACAATTGTAATTCATATACTGCATATCCTAAACCATCTGGCAATGAATATCACATTCAAAATTTACATTCAGGATTTCCAGAATATTCCACAAGACATTACAGGACTGTCATTAGTTATCAGATACTGAGGTCAAAATTCTTCATTGAAGCTCAATTAAATTGGGGCCTCTACTAATTATGGAGAGATTTGCTGCAAATACTTCCTTGAGAACAGAATAAGCATCAAGACAGTTTTCTGCACCTAGAGGAGTTTTGCTGAATGACCTTTACAGGGATAGCAGATACATTTGGAATTTTAAAAACATCTCTCACAAAATGTTTTCCATGAGGAAAAAAAAATCTTGTTCCAAAATGGTTGCCATCATAAATCTAATCACTAGGCAAATGTCTTACTTATGTTTTTTGTTAAGCTTATGGGCATTTTCAAAAATAGAGCCACCTGTGAACATCTATTTGTGACCTGGATAAATGATGATAAAGAAAAAAGATACTTCAATCTGGGCCTTTAGTTTTCAGCCTTCTATTTATGTTTTTTTAGTCTAAAAAAATCTAAATTAGCACTAGGTAGACCAAGGAACATAATGAATGACAATGAAGATTGGTAGCCGCTTTGTACCACACTGTCTAGTTCTCATCATGGATTAACTGTAAGTGAATCAATCACAGAAGTAGGACATCAAGGGAAGAAGAGTACCACAGAATTCTTACTCCTAGATATCCTGCCCCTAACTTATTTTGCTTTACCATCTTTGGTAGAGTGTTGAAAAAATTAAAAATATGATTAAAAATAGTTTTCAATAAAGTTTTGCATTTGCATTTTCCCTTTATAACAATTTTTATTAAAAAAGCATTTAAACTGTTGAAAATCCGCATATTTTGTTGTTGTCCTGGTTATAGTAAATAATGTGTTTATATTGCTTATTGCTATTTAGTGTTAATAAAGTTTTTAAAATGGTATTTCCTTATTTATATAGTTTTGGGGAATAGCCTGGAAGAAAAATGAATTTTTAAACTTTTATTTCATGTCCAGTACTTCAGCACTTACTGAGTCTTAATATTTTGTCAGTCAAGAAATGGGAAGTGGGGTTATTGTTAGGCTCTGCCTTAAGGCATCAGTAACTTTAATCTAGTTCTGCTGTGATCTCTGAAAAACAGATCATCATAGCTATACATTCTTTGACCGGGCAGTAGAATAGACAAGGAAAGACTGACAAATAAAGGAAACAGTGGCCAGATAGTATGAGGGCAACATGGTCAAAGTAGGTCATAGCCTAACAAGTGTTTCTTTATAAATTTTATCAGATTACCCGGAATTTAACTGGTCCTATTAAACATGGAACTGCAGTATTATTATCTGGTCACTACCCCATGGAAAATGGATGATCTGATTCTCTAGCAAAGAAGTTGGACTTGGCCCTCATGAAAACTGCAAAATATAACAGCCAAGCTAGTTCAAATCAAAGACCTATTTCTTCCAGTACTCTATCCAGTGGTGGGATTCAGCTGGTTCACACCAGTCCAGGCGAACTGGTTGTTAAATTACCCACCCCCGCTATCAAAGTGGACCCTAGGTGCTGCGCTACACTGCAATGGAGAAACAAAGCAACTGGCACAAGGGAAGGACTTCTGCTGCTTTCCCTTTTTCTTCTCCTTGTTCCTCCTTCCCTTGGGAAAAGGCTGCTCCGCTGCCCATTTCTCCATTGCAGTGCACTGCCCAGGATCCACCTTGATAGTGAGGGACGATAATTTAACAACCGGTTCATCCAGGGTCAGGTTGGCCATCGTGCGAGGCTCGTTCCGCCTGTGGGCCATGCCCATCTAGTCACATGCCCATCCAGCCATGGCTACCAGTCATTGGGGCAGAAAACCGGTTGTTAAATTATTTGAATCCCACCACTGAAAACCACATCCACATGGGATTGTGCAAGACCTTTATTCAAAACTGGGAAGACCCAAATTCAGCTTTAATTCAACTACATAATTTAGATTAAATATGCATCTCTTTTACTGAATTTTGGTGAAAACACAATGGGAAGACAAACAATCCCATTTGTTGGCTGGAATTCCTTGAAGAAAACTTAGGACAATAAAATATAAGTATCTTAAATACCTTCTAAGGGTCTATTGTAAAGTATACAATATATTTTGCTGAGGTTTTTTAGAACATTGGGGAGAATGAAAGAAAAACACAATGTTAGATTTGTCAGTATCTGTGCTCGGTTAGGAAATTTGGGGAATATAGACCTAAGATTTTCAGATTGAACAAAGGACATAATGGTTCCCACACACTACAGTATATGTCTAGTACCTATGCACTACATAATATATACATTTGTTTATTACATAAATGTGAAAATTCTACTAAAACATGATCTTTCCCACAATTGAAGTGAATGGAAATGTTACATAGGAACAATTCAATCTGGGGAACAAAATAACCAGAGAAATCTAAATAGAAGTAGTCCTCATTTAGCAACCTCAATTAGGACTGGCAAATTAACTATTAAATGAATCAGCAACTAACTGAAACCACAACTTATCTTTATAATCTTAGTTTAGCTTTCCTTTCTTTACAGACCTGCAAAACCATAAAAGTGAGGATAACGTTTAATATTACTTCTTTATTATCATTGTGAACAGATAATAAATAGGGAAATAGCTTTGTTGTTGTTGTTAGTTGAAGTCATGTCTGATCCATCATGACCCCATGGACAATGTTCTTCCAGGCAATTCTGTCCTCTACCATCCCCCATAGTCCATTTAAGCTCTCACCGATTGCTTCAGTGACTCCACCTACCCACCTCATTCTCTGCCATCCCCTTCTTCTTTTGCCCTCAATCACTCCCAGCATTGGGCTCTTCTCTAGTGAGTCCTTCCTTCTCATGAGATGTCCAAAGTATTTGAGTTTCATCTTCAGGATCTGGCCTTCTAAAGAGCAGTCAGATTTGATCTCCTCTAGGACTGACCAGTTTGATCGCCTTGCAATCCAAATAGCTACATGAGGATTAATTTAAGGACCATTATGGATTCACCTACTATAGCTATAATGAAAAGAAACTTGATGTTTGGTATTCTCTAAAGCAGAGTTTTTCAATCTGGGTAATTTTCAGATGCATGGATTTCAACTCCAGACTGGCTGGAGAATTCTGGGAATCCCCTCATCTTGTTGCCAAGATGAAAAAAATTGTCATTGACAGAGAACTAAAAAAATAGACTTCAGTGTAATTAACTAGATAACCAGAGGCGTCAAGTTCAGCAGATGGGCGGTGGGGGAGTAAGCTTTAACTAATCACAGTTCCATAAACTGACAAATTATTAGGTACAATGAGAGGATCTAGCAATTATCACTGTAAAATGAATTTGCTGGATTGCTAGAATCAAAAATCATTCATATGAATAAATTTAGCACTTATAAGATAATCAAAACTAAGCTAAGAATTATGAGATGAAGGGAAATGAAAAAAAATTAAATAGGAAATTAGAAATCAGACAGATGAGAAAGATTTGATAAATTAGCACCCAAAATGACAATGCTAGCAGGAAAGTCAAAATTATAAACTCAATGCTAAAGGGATAATCTATTATTTAATTGAATTTTAATTTTTGAGGCGTAAATCTCATCATGCCAGCCTTTTAAGTAGCATGAACTACTCTATAGGAAACCACAGTTTTCCATGTTTCTTTTTTGGAATATCCAAAGCATCTACCTTGGAAGATATGCTATTGATTTTCACATCCTGTAATTCCTACCCATGTTTTCCATGTAAATCATGGTTTGTGCAATCTGTCGTTTACCAAATTCAGATAGCAAAACAAAATATATTGTGCCAAAAAAGCAACAAGAGACAGGGAAATCAGACCACACACAAAAGAGGATAATGCAAGATTGAGATTTTGTCATAATTAGAAAATAAACATATTTGGATTGCACAACACACAATAAGCATCTATTACCTCCTTGAAAGTCCGCATGAAAGTCCTCAGTGGGGGCCATGGGAGTTTTAGCTCTCTGGAAGAGCTATAATTCCCAGATTCCCTGCTTTCATTAAAAAGGTCCTCCTTTTTAATCTTCCTATAAGATGAGGTATAAAGAAGAATGTGTCACCATTACTTGCCCATTTTATTAGAACGTGTGGTACTGTTTTTCTATGTTTTTAGCTTGGAAAATCCTTCTTCAGCCCTAGTAATAATTGATATGGATTCTGGCTAGAGAGTAAAGCTATGATTGATCAATAGAAGATCTGCTCAAAAACAAAAGGTAGGAAGAAAGACCGTAATCTGTAATAAATTGGATCAGATTTTTAAAACAGTAATTTTCTAAAAAATTCTAAAAATTATTTTATCATGGCAGGTAAATGAAAAGGAAGACAACTATGAGCTATACCAATGCTACAAAGTATGCCAATATTCCTGTACTCATTTCTGGGCCTGGCAGCAGAGTAGTAAGGGAATACTTTAAGACAAGTTTACAAATTCATACTGTAATTATTTTCCAAGTAGTCTAGCATCCCTTGGTCTGCCTTTGACAGAGCAGGAACATCTGTCTTAACACTACTGAGTGTCAATTTATTTTTTCATAAACCAGTCAATGATTGCTATTAATGCTATTGCTATTAATGATTGCTATTGTTTTAAGGTATGAACATTTCCCCTGGATTTCAATCCTTGTGGGTTTTTAAACATAGAAATTGTCATGGAAGAAATACCTATATACCATATCTATTTTTCAAACTCAATCTAAATACTGTTCAGGTTGCTCACTCATTGAAACTTTCAGAAATTGTAGATTTATTCTCTCGAACAGTCAGGTATTTTCTAATTAACTGAACAATTAAACACAGAATCTGCAGTTCTAGGACAAAACTACAATTTCAAGAGCATTGGCACCATACGATAATCCAGAAGCACAAAAGCCAAATGTTAGCTGATTAAAATAGAGGCAGATCAACAATATAAATGTTAACATGACCTCAAAATCCTAGTAATTTCTCTCTAATTTATACTGCCATTGCTCCTCTACAGAATGCTTACCAATATTTCCAAGATAAAGACAACAACAGACTGTTGCTCAGTGGTACAGACTCTATTTTACATACAGAATAATCTAGATTTAATCAATAAGGGCTTTGAAAAGCTGCAACCTTGAATTCTGGAGTCATAAAACCAGCCAGCATGAACTCTGAGCTAGACGGACATTAATCTGATTCAGTATAATAATTTCATTTTCCTGTTCTACATGTGGCCTTTCTCATGGCAAATTATGTGAAAATGTCTAATGAAAAAGACTAGCTGCCAAAATATATATTGGTATATACTTGCCCCAGAGCCAGGCCTGGCCTTGCCCCAGGCCTTGCCCCAGAGCCGGGCCTGGCCTTGCCCCAGGCCTTGCCCCAGAGCCGGGCCTGGCCTTGTCCCAGGCCTTGCCCCAGAGCCGGGCCGGTTCTTGTCCCAAAGCCAGGCCTGGCCTTGCCCCAAAGCCAGCCTTGCTGGAGCGGAGATGTGAGAGGGCTTCAGAAGGCCCACAAATGCTGCGGCACAAATATACTTCTTATAAAAAAAAAAAAAAACAAGCAAGGCTGAGTAATCAGCTAGTAAGTAATAAATATTCATTCAAACACAGCCAGGGATGTTCATAGTAGACAAAACAATGCTTGATCATCTGTGAAAAAATGCTATAGCCCCAATATTATAAATCAGAGATTCTAGGGAATAATAATAAGTACTATTATTATTATTATTATTATTATTATTATTATTATTATTAAATTAACAAGTTTCATGGTGTGAAAAGATTTGAAAATTCATAGTATGAATTTTGTCCTCCATTTATTGTACAAGTTGCACTCTTATCAGCAGTTGTGAAATAGATTCAACTTCTATGTTTAGTTCAGTACTATAAACATAATGTACTGTAAACATAATGAAAACAAGTCAGATTATTTGAAAAAGCTAAATGGGAACATGGCTCTTTCAGCTGGCTGAACTTGGCTAATACCTGAAGATTGTTTTTAAGGGGTTTTTAAGGGGTTTCTTAAGGGTTTTAAATCTGTTTTAATTATTATGAATTATTTTATACTGTCTTTTATTGTTGTAAGCCGCCCTGAGTCCCTAAGGATAGGGTGACCTATAAATTCTATTAAAGTAAATAAATAGAATAAATAAACATTATTAAGTTGTAAGTAGCGATATAAATGGCAAAGTAGATCTTCCTATATCTGTAACCACTACATGACAAATGAGAACTATTCATTTTGATCATTCTCCTTACAGGTTTGACACTTCCACGATATTTTAACCTCTATATTTGTGTAATATAGTAAATCTGTGAGTGACCTGAACTCTATATTGCTAGAAAGGCAACCAGTGGGTTATTGCATTGCATGTTCTATAGTAAAATCATAGTCTTGGCAGAATAGACAATTCTGGCAACTTGAAAAACTCCCAAGCATTAAAAAAAAATCTTAACATTCAATAAGGTCTCAAGAATAGATAAACCTCCTTCAACCTACCACAATAATAATTCCTTCCTTCCCCTGCCACCAAGAGTTTTGATTAAGACACTGGGACAGCACACAAATTCAATACGTACATGAAGAGAATCTCAAATCTCATGCCTTATCGTTCCCAGATAATTCAGCACTAGATAACCCATGACAAGACTGGTCATCCTTTCAGGGATATTTCCTTACCTAAACAGAAAAACAAAATGACCATGAGCAGGCAAAAAAAAAGCAGCAGGAGCAGGAGCAACTTCCAAATTCCTACCAACTTTTCCGTTGACTTTGCTTGTGGGAAGCTGGCAGGGAACATCGGAAATCACTCCCCCTCTTCTTCGGCTGACCTGCAGAATTTTGCTGGGGTAAGAGAGAACAAAGGAGAGCCATGGACCGGGAGGGAAACTGCACCCCCACATCTCTGTACCTTGCTAGCAGACATCTGAATTGTTTGCTTGACTTTCCCTTAGTGCCCACCACCAGTAAGAAACTTCAAATCTTGATTTCAAAGCAGCCAATTGCCACTGGCCCATTAGGCCTTTTTGTCATCTGAGCACAGAGGCAAGAGTGTGGCGGGAAAGTGGGTAGGATACACCCCTTCCATCTTCCTTTGTGCCATGCAAACTATGGGTTTCTGGGAAGTGTAATCAGAAGACACTGGACAAATGGTACCTAAGTTTGGTTCTTGAAGTTATGGCCATTGTAGCTCTGCCACAATCACATGATCAAAGTTCAGCTGCTTTGTACTGTGAGCTTCAACTCGTCCATCTGCCTATCTCCTCCTCATTTCTGCCTTGCAGAAATAAGGAGGAGATAGGTGTTGATCCCTGTCCTGGCCTCGACAGTATTCACGGACCAAGTAGTCAGAAGCAGCTGTCCTGTCATGAAGGCTTCCGGGCACTGGGTGTGGGTGTGGCGTAATGCGGCGCGTGCGGGCCAGTCACGAGTGGGGAGTCAGAGGCGGGTATTGCGTGGACTCGTTAAAAAATGAACGAAGCCTGAATGAGCGTTGCGACTTTAATCTTGTGTTTGAAAGCCCCAAATTCATCCTGCTCCATTTAAGTAAAGTTGGTTTAGCACAAGCTGTATTTGCTGCTTTATTTCCGGAGGACGGGAGAGAAGCGGACTGAAAGTTCGCAACCACCTTTTTGGATTTTTGTGCCGCCTTTGTTTTTACCTACATCCCGGGGCTCCAGTGAGGCAGGGACGGCTGAAGGAGGCATCCCGGTTGAGCCGACACCAAGCAGGGGTCAGGAAACCCCGGAAAGGTACGAGGAAAAGAGGGGTGAGAGGGCGCTTGCGGAAGAGGAGACTGAGTTGCTGAAGCCGGAAGTTTGGCCACCTTGTATTTCTCCACTCCAGTGCCCTATTCTCTGTTGTCTCCACCATCCTGCACCCTGCCATCCTTGTCACCCTGCTTGCCTTGCTGTCCCAGCTGAACTTCACCATCTTCTTCCACTGCTGACACGGTGCAGATGACTTGGCTTTTGAAGTCCTTCCACTATCTCAGAAAGGCCCCCAACATCTACCTTGGAAAGTGCTAGGCTGTGATATGTGTGCATACGCACACACATGCGTTGTCACCTTCAGGAAGAAGACAGCAAACATCATTTGGGGTGTGGATCGGGCTTGCGCATCTCTCATCCCCATCAGCAGCCACAAACTGGTTGGCTGAACTTGTGCTGGACCATGTCAGCCACTAATCCATCCACCAGCCTACTTGTGTGCTGCCTGGGACTCACAACTTCCTGCCAGCTTCCCAAGTGACTTTGCTTGTTGGAAGCCAGGAGGAAGTCAGGAAGAGTTCTTTGCTTAATGACCCACAATCCTCACTTCGCAATAGCAACAGGGATTGCCAGAATCACTGTCACACTTTACAACTTCATCACTTAGCAAACTTAGCAAATTACTATTATGAACTGGTAACCCCTTTAAAGCATGAATAGTCTGCCGCTTACATTGGGTCCTGTAATTCTTTATTAACTAGAATGGATGGCAGTCCAACTAAAAAATGGTTGGTTCTGGTCTGTTAATCTTTTTTTTTTCATTCAAAATGAAATGTTCCATAACAATTAGACAAAAAGGTCACTTCTCTACCAGCCCAGAATTTGCTTCAGAGTAGACTCTAAATTGTAGCAGATCAAAGTTGCAGATTTGTTATCAGCAAAATGTTTAACAACCTCATCACAACACTTCCTTCATCCTAATTCTTAGCTCCTTCATGCATGAATTCAAAACAATTCTAGTGGTCCACACAGTGGTGGCAAAGGTGACGTTATTTCCATCACCATGAGGTTTTTGTTTCTTTTCAGTCATATTTGTTTCAAATATTCCTCTACTAACATTCAAATGGAAGTACAACTTCGATGTTTTTCTGAAAACCAAGAAACTTAGTTCTATATAGTTCTATATAATTATATAAAATTATATAGAACTAAGCATAATATAGTTCTTATACAGGTGTTCTCATGATCGGTAAACCCCTCCCACCCCATATTCTAGAATTGTGGTTCTCTTAGAAGAACCACCCATCTTTTAAGGTACGTTTTTCTTAAAGAAAGTTAAAATAATCTAATTCATAATTAAAACTGAGCAATCCTAAATTAACAGTTTATATAGTACACCATTCTGTCCTGACAATGTTCAGCTGTAGGTTTATAGGAAATCTGCAAACCACACCTGAATAAAGGTTGTATTCTTCTATCCATGTGTGTCACCAGTGTTTTTAAGTAATAGCCTGCCTCTGGAATTGGAGTTACTATCTAGCTATCATGACTAGTTACGACTGACGAGATTATCATGGGAGTCATTTACAATTATAATTAAGACATATTTTTGTCTTAAACTGCAGCATACAGAATGTGTATCACAGTGGAATATATCTGACAAGAAAACAAATTAGAAAAGCTCATCCATGGTACTTAACAGCTGATCAGCAATATATTTAGCACTCCATTCTCTCACTCACTCCTTCTAGTCTACACACACACACACACCACCAAATCCATATTACCTAGTCTGGTAACATGCAAGAGAGCACCAAGGACTTCACACATACATTTTAGAGAAGCATATCTGACTTTTCCTCAGGAGCCTGTGTCTATACTCAATTCAGCCTGGAGTAACCTCTGGTCTTTGAAAATGTTTTTAGGCAAGCCTAAATGCTGATGTGATTGCAGGATTTTAAAGCATTTTTATTTAAACATACGCACATAGAAACACACACAGAGTGAACTACATGTGCTCAAAATTCTTCTGTTTCGAAAGTGGTTTGCAACAGAAGGAACTGCTCTTCCAGGAATTGTTACTCTAAAACACAGAACCAGCTGCACAGTTATTTAAATCAGCAAAGCACAATGGAAGGCCCAGAGTTGCATTCTGCTTCTCAAAGCCTTTGGAGAAATTATGAAGAACTTTCAGAAATTGTTACAAAATTGCATTTTAAGTAGGAGAAGGAGGATTAAAAATATAACTGTAGTTGAGATGAAATGGAATGTAGTTTTTTGTTTTACCCTATCTCAAAATTTTCTGTAATGTGACCATTCAAAATATAGTTCTCAATGCCATAAGGACTGTCCAATCAATTTTGGCCTCAATGAGACTTAAAGCCATATTCATGAGTTAGCTAGCATACTCCTCATATGATTGCTCCAGTTAAGCCCTGAGTGACACTCAAATTATGTTTCCTGAAGGATATGTGCACTTAGCATGAATGCTTATACGAGCAAATATTTAACTCATATACAGGTCAATACAGTTTTTCTCCTACATACATTTGTGTTCATTCCCTTCTCTGTGGGAGCTCCGTCCCTCTGGAATTCACTCCCCGCTGAACTTAGAACCATCTCTAGCCTGCCTGTGTTC
>JANHGC010005988.1:21663-36711 GCA_027560395.1 Boaedon fuliginosus | reverse complement strand
CTATTAATTCTTAAGCAAATACCTTATATATGAAAATACCTTATATATGAATGTTTATAACATTATTCTACTTTAGATTCATTACACTAAAAAGCAGCCAGCTGAATTTGCAAAACATAAACAGCCCTAAGAAAGGCAGGAGTTTTGGATCTATTTCAGATATTTTTCCCTGCACAGATAAAGGTACAGCACTTTAATTTTAATAAATGCAAATGAAAATTATTAATGACATTGCAAATTACTTTAAAGGCATCTTTAATTTTCTTCATAAATTGATGGAACTTGCCTCCTTAATTATGTTCTCAAATTCCAAATTTTCAAATTTCATTCTATTTGTAAAATACTCATTTCATTTTTCTCTACCATCTGTTTCTCTAAGTTGTTTTTCAAGAGAGCCAGTTTGACAAACTAGGGTAATATAAATATGTGTAATTCACCACATAGAAATAGAGAATGAATGAAACCCCAAGTATCTTCTATGCATGACTTCTTTCATTCTTTATGCAGGAAAAATGAACAATGACAAAAATATTATCACTTTCAGAAAGATTTTACAATTTGGTTCACATGTTGTGCAAAACTCATCAATCACATTTAGTGGTCTGGGGAGGAATTATTTAATTGCTTATTTGTATCCCTTACCTGATACTCAGATGCTGTCATGATTTAGCTATTCTGCTATATTTGACTTGTTGGATCTGAAGTTCTGCAGGATTTGATTGGATAACAGATATAGTCCAAACTGATTTAGCCAAAAATAATGATGTATATACAGTAGTAAAGCAGAGGGTGAGAATAATATTATAACTATTAGCTCCCACAAGCATTCTGTTTTCTCAGAAAATTTAAATAAAGTCATTATTGTATGTTAATTGCAAATTTACTATTAGATAAACCAGGCTTGTATATATTTTCCTGTTGCATAACTACACAAACATGTTGATCCATGGAAAGGACAAATCATTTTAGGTACTTCATGGGGATATCTCAATAATGTTTCTTCATTTGTTTGTAATAAAAGAAAAGATAGATTGAGAATTATAAAAAAAAAACTATTGGTTTAGGATTATATGTTAATGTTTGACCTCTGAGTACACAGAAAAACTTGTAACCAATATGTTGGTTTACAAAATGTTTCTCTACAGAAAATCATATACATATTCAGTGAATAGATTTTATTTTGGGCTTTTCTTTTTTAAAAAATTAGATAGTTCTTGTTTTCTTGTTACTGTTATTTTTTTCCAAAATTTGTCGAATGAAAATTCATTTCAGACCTTTTGTTTATGAACTCTTTAATAATATTTTTGTTAATTATTTGAGTTTAAAAATTCATAAACATGCAAATTTTGAGGGACAATAAGTTTTTCTACTCTTCAAGCAACTTTCCAATAGAAGAGGATGGGTGGATGGGTGGATGGATGTGTGTTTACACACACACACTGTGAGGGGTTCGAGGCTAGGATCAGGAAACTAGACTAAATAACCAGCGTGCTGAACATAAATAGGTTTATTAAAGGGAAATAGGGAACATGCCTCAGCAGAGGCTTACAGGTAGAGGGTGTGATGAGAATCAGAATGAATGGAATCAGAATGTGCTTGGGAGGAGTGTGTGCCCCTTTATATACACGGTGGGCTGTAACTCCCCCAGTAGGCTGTACATGTTACTACATGGCATCAGATTACATATGCAGTGCCACCCAGAGGCGGCAATGGGGGCAGAGCTGGAGGGAAATTTTTCCTGACATTTTGCATGAAAAACTGGATATGACTATCAACTATGCAAATGCTAAACTGAACTTGTCCAAATTTGGATGACCAAGTATAATAAAAGCAGAGTTCATAATTTTTTATTCTAGCTGTTAATACTTAAAGAGAAAAAAATGGGCAGCATGGGACTTGACGAGTCACATTATGGAAAATATTTTGGTATCTTTACATCACATTCTGCCTAATGAAAGAGCTAGCTCTGATATAATTAGTACAAATACAATAATATTAGTGTGAAAAACTAATGAGATAGGAAGGCTTTCACAGCTCCTGAAGTGTCTAAACATAGCAGCAAAAATGTCTTATTCGATCTCACTTCCCCAAAGAAAGAGAGAGATCTTGGAGAAGCAGCTTGCATATTAATCAAAATGAAAAACAAATGCGAAATGTTTTCACAGCAAAAGCTGGATTCAATCAGTGAGTGAACCATCACGAGCAAACTCTGACAAATGAGTGGAGTAATGGAGGAAAGTGCAAAATTAAAGTAATTAAATACACTTTGTGATTACTCTTCATTTATATCTAATAGTTTTCCTCTTGTCATATAATTACAAGGAAGTGAAGTAGTGGAGCTACTCAGGTTCTTTTACAATTTGATTGCCAAAACATTTAAGGTTTTGACAGATCTCAGAAAAGTTACTGATGACCCATGCTCAAAATTAAGATTGCTGATTCCTCCAGTCCTGTGATCGCATTTCATGCACTTGGCAACTGGATTGCATTTACAGCCAGTTGCAGCATTCATTGCCTTCTTTTATATTAAACACTTTTTATTTTATTTATTTTTCCTCTTGTCGTAACACTGCAGTTCCATTACTACAATAATTAAATCAATAGAGGATGAGTTGTTCTTTTATTTTTATATTCCTTTGCGGGTTTATGAAAACTGTTCAACATTTATATGAAGCCACTGGATGAGATCATCCTGGGGTTCAAGGTGCGGTATCATCAATATGCAGATGATACCCAACTTTTTATCTCCACCCCAAACCACCCCAGCGATGCCCTTGATGTGATGTCCCAGTGCCTGGAGGCTGTACGGATCTGGATGGAGACGAACAACCTTAGACTCAATCCCGACAAGACCAAGTGGCTGTGGATGCCGGCATCTCGTTTTGTCCATTGTGTTCCATCACTATCAATGCGGGGGGAGGTGTTGACCCCCTCAGAGAGGGCAGGGTGTCCTCCTAGACTCACAGCTCAATTTGGAAGATCATTTAATGGCCGTGGCTAGGGGGGGCTTTGGCCAGGTTTGCCTGGTATGTCAGTTGCGTCTCTTTCTGGACCGAGATGCCCTACTCACAGTTACTCACACCCTTATCACCTTGCGTCTGGATTACTGCAACACTCTCTACATGGGGCTGCTCTTGAAGAGCACTCAGAGACTTCAGCTGGTGCAAAATGCAGCTGCACGGGTTGTCATGGGGGAACCTTGGTACTCCCATGTAACACCACTCCTGCACGTTCTGCATTGGCTTCCAGTTATTCAGTGTATAATCAGTACAATTCACAGAATAGAGTGTATATGTTCTTTTCTACAAGCACATATAACTGTCCACATCCCTGTATTCTGCATCAGCTGAAACTTTCAGATAAATTTAAAGGGCAGCCCCATTACAATATGTAGTCCAATTGTGAGGTGACTAGAGCATGAGTGAATCCATTTGTGAGCCCCTGAATCTAGGAATGAGTGAAACTGGCACACAACACAAAGGCACATTTGCCACTTGCTGTTTGAACAGGACTCGTGAGTCCAGATGACCCCCAGATTATGCACTGGGTCCATTTGGAGTAGTGCAACCCCATCCAGTGCTAAAGATTATACAGTCCTAGAACTGGCAAAACCCCAAATCCAAAGCCTCTAAGTCTTGCCAGGATTCAATGAAGCCTGTTGTTCCCCATCTAGACTGTCATGGTCTCCAAGGTAAGAAGTTATGAGCATTGCGTAATTTGCCAGGGCAGGGCTATATAATTGGGTCTCCTCAATGTATGGCTTCATATAGCTCCGCAATGGCGAACCTATGGCACGTATGCCGGAGGTGGCACACAGAGCCTACCTTCCGGGAATGCACACCACTGTTAAAGTGGGCCCGCCCACCCGCCCGAAGTCCCTGGCAGTCTTTCATACCTTATTTTGAGATGCACGTGCATACGCATGGGGGGTGAGGGGGTCATGCGTACAAGTGCATGTGACACCCCCCCTCTCCACCGCTGGCACAGACGCATGCGACACCACCCTTATCTCATGCGCATGTGCACGCATCTCCAAAGCCGAAACTCAGCTGACCTGACAATCACCTGTGCTTCGGAAGAAGGGTGGGAGATTGCACGGGATAGTGGGAAGGCTGCGCACGCGTGTGCACAGGCATGGGGAGGTGCGGGGCATGTGGCTGCATGCGCGCGTGCGTGCAGCCACACTTCCGGTTCGCCACCGCTGATATAGACGTTGAATACAAGACAAGAGAGCATTACACCTTGTGGCATCCCTCCTATGGGCTGTGGCAGGATCTCACCTCCCTACTTACCACTGACTGGACTTAATCCTGGAAAAACGAAGTCAACCAGCACAAGACAGTGCCATCCTGTCTCCAATCCTCTGTCCCAATCCCAATATTAAAAGACTCAGAGAAGTCAAGTAGAGCAAGGATCAATGCCCAATTCCACTCTTGTCACAGTTGATTCAAAAGTGTGACCAGTGTTGTTTCCATCCCATATCAAGGTCTGAATCCCAACTGAAAGGGATACAGATAATTTGTTTCTTCTTGCCTTTTCTATTTAAGGCACTTCTATTATGTGCTGGTGCTGGCTTTACTCTAAATTGCCTTAACTGATCCCTGTCCAGGCTGAGACACCCTGGTAGCAATTTGTAAACTATTTAGTTCAGTCTGTAGGCTGCCACCTTTTCCCATTTACGTACTGCTGTGATTTCCTTTCTGTGGGTAGGGCTTTGTGGGCATGCATACTTCTGTGTGTGGGTATGTTCACATATGTCTACTTTGGGGTGAGTATATATTGAAGGAGGGAGTTGGATAAAAATAATGGGATCAGCATCCACCCACTAACTAAATAGCAATAGTTCAAATGCCTCCTAGTTAATGATAGCTCTCATTTCATTCTTGGAGCCCTGAGCAGACATATAGTCAAACAAAGCATATCACCATATTTTTTGGTTAACTTTTGCTTATGTTTCTGCCTTTGTGAAGCAGCATGTGGTTAAATTATTATATCAATTATTTTCTAGTTGAAACTGACATTTTCCTTTTATGGAGAACTGAGTGGGATTCTGTAATTTTTAATTATCTATATGTGGAAAACCCACACTACCCTTCTGTATCTATCCCCAAAATTGTGGAAGAAGACCAATGCACGTCAGATAACTTTGGAAGAATCTTGCTGTACTTCCAATAAAGCCCAGATTCCTCCAGGGCAGCGTGTTTTTTTTTCTTTTTGTATGTTCAATCCTGATATTTTCATTAGGATAAAAGTAAACAAAGCATTGTATGTTTTTAGGCAAAAATTATGCTGATTTTTTTTATTTCTTTCTCAATGCACATTATTAAAAGCACTTACAGGAGACATGCTTGGCATGAAAACATCACTTACTGTAGTTCAATTCTCCATGTAAATATGCAAAATAACTCTTCTTTCTGAAACCAAGAAAAGCCACTTGCAACTGGTATGGACTGTGCTGAGTTTGTAAACAAATCATTTTATTCTGTATGCGATAGATCCCATTTTTGGAAAATGCAGTAATTAAACCTTAAATATTACATAATTTTCTTTTCTAAAGCAATGGAATATCCTGTCTGAGACTTATCCTAAATGGTTAGGATAGACTGATATATCTGAATGAAGAAAGCTGGAACAGTTCAAGTTTGGGGGTTAATGTTGGCAATATTGCTTGAAAACTTGGGTTACTGTTTGTAGCTTTTGTTGTTTTAATTACTTGTAAACCCCACAGAGTCATTGTTGTGAGATAGGCATCCATATTGAGAGAAAGAGAGAGAGAGATGACAGAGAGATAGATACAGATAAATATAGATATATGCATGAAAAATGGTTTTGAGTCAGCATGAACCTGAGAACAAGCCAGCAATATAGATAGCACTACCTCCTTCTGGAATGTACTTTTTAAAATTGGAAACCCTTTAAAACTTATTACAAACTGTTTTTGTGTAGTGGTTAAAGTGTCAAGCTAGAGACTAGGGGACTGGGGTTCTAGTCTCACCTTGAGCACAAAGCCGGATGGGTGACCATGAGCTAGTCACTTTCTCTTAGCCCTAGGAAGCAGGCAATGGCAAACTACTTGCAAAAACAAACAAACCCACCTTCCTAAGGATACTGTAGGAACATGTCCAGATAGTGTCCAAGAACAGGAAACAATTGAATGGAAGAAAACAAACACTTTTCCTAATGATCTAAAAAGAAATTGGACAGATTTTCAAAACTTACCAGCTTCAAACCTAGATCCAACTTGGTCTAACTACTTGACAAGGAAGCATAATATTAGGAACTACATTCTTGAAGTGATTATAGCAACAGGTGTTTAAGTGTGGGAAGTGTTCCTTTGCATTAACAAGTTGGCCGGCAAGTTTCTTAAATCTCATGATCTCTTTTTTAATTACTATATATTTTTCTAATATTGCAAAATAGCTTCCTGTATTACTGTAAAATCCTCCAAGCATCAAATTCAAAAGCATTTTTTAAAAACAATCAACATACTTATTTTTTTAAGGAAGGGAAATGAAAGCTTAATTTCCCTTAATGTCTCTATCTGAACTTGTAACCTTTGGGACTTGTAACCTTTGTGTGCACTGAACTCATTCTATTATACTTCTCAATCAAACCTGCATTGTCTGAAGTTTTTCCAACAAGCATCCTCCATGCTAGTTGAAAATTCTTTGAGTTGCAGTCCCTGTATACAACAAAAATATGAAGGGGGGGAAAGCTACCATATTTTAATGGTTAAAGGATTGAAATACCTTTTCCACAGGTTTTTAGTTTATCTTAAAATAAATACAGTATGGTGAAGTTCATTGGATGATATACTAATGTTGCAACAGTGGAAAAACAAAGGGTAACAATCGTTTGGAGACAAAGTGATTAAAGAAGAATATTCTTACTAAATGTTAAAATTTCATTTAACAAGCTTTGAAAATATTTTCATTTATGAACACATGGAGTGGCAGGTAAGGATGAAGGTCTATTAACAGCCACTAGGAAGATAGAAAATAATAAAAGGAATGTTTCGGGAATTTTTAAACAAAGAAATTTTCAAAATTCAGAAGTAAAGGTGGTTGAGAGAAGAATGGGATTTTTATTTCATTCATTCACTAAAACAACTTTGGGATATATGTATTCATGCTGTATCCTTAACTTTCAGGCAAATTTTACTGGGGGAAAATCATAGCTATATGTTGCCAGAATATAGGAAATTTATAATACTAGTCTTTAACCCAGGATAAAAGTTCCCCTGTAATGATAAACATGTGGTGAACTCCAGACATGCCTTAAACTGCTAATCTTCTTAAATTCAAACTGCTAAGCTAAGGGAGCATGTCACTTACCTTCAGATAGTGCTTTATTAAAATAAAAGTCTAATTCATTATTTATATAGATATTGAAAATTAGAAATTATAAAATGAACCTTGCATTGTAAATGTATTAATACCATTCAAGATTCAAAATTAGATGTTACGAGACAAAACAGGAGGAGGATGTGTTGAATATGCTCAATGCCTTGAGTTATTTGTTTTTGAATAAAGGTGGGGCATACTGTAAAGAAATAAGTCATAAATATTAAAAAGATGTTGTGTTGCAAATGTAAGTTCTTTCAAACTGTACAACTGGAATGAGCATTTAGAATTGGACTGTAATAGTTAAAAATGTCCGTGGGGATTTATGTTCCATGCAAAGTCTCCAGGGAGAATATTAGACTATCCTATGATACATCACTTATAAGCTACCCAGTCAGTGAATGGCATTATTGGGAAAATACTAATATTGGATCAGGAAGGAATAGAAAACAATAAATCCATTGCTGTATTTGGAGTATTTTGTTTTCTGGCATTCATTCTTGTCTATCCCATCTTAAACATCTAAATAAAATGTAACCCTTTATATTCCTACTATTTGGTTAAATATTTTACACATTCTATTTCTGCTTTTTTGACATATATGGTATGTGTTAGAATTTAGGATAACTTATTTATTTTTTATTATCTACACTAGATACTTCAGGATTGTAGAGCTAAGGGCAGTTATTACAATTCTTTTCTTAAGGCATTTTTTCCCTAAAAGAAACTAGGTCAAGGCCCAAGCTATTAAAATTAAACACTATTTACATCACACATAGCTAGAGAATAGGATTATTGCTTTAAAAAGCTACTGGTGTAGCTTAAATCAGAGTAGTTCAAAATTAAAAAACATCTTAAGCCAAAAGAAAGTTAGTGAAAACAAATGCATGCCATTTCTTATTAGCTTTATGTGTACTGGTAAATATTATCAGAAAGACAATAAAATACAAACAAACGTGTCAGATTGATGTGCAGAGGACTGGCCCTTGGAGGTACTGTACAGCTTCCTTATCTGATATATATACATTCAGTAAGGATCAACACAATCTTGCCTTGTGAACTACACATTGTTTTCTTTTGTGCAGAACTTCTCAAGAAGAGAAGCAGCCCTATCAGCCTGAGAACAGAGAAAAATGAGAGGGCAAAAATGTACAATATTAGTCAAGGAAGGGCCACAATAACTTCCTCCAAATTAACTTTCCAAAAGTTCATAATACATCAGTCATGTATTAATTCAATCTGTGCTTGGATGCCTCTGTGAATGAGATCTCATTTTCATGGAGTCTCTTTGACCTGCTGTTCCAGTGGGTCAAATGCTGCAGGTGCAAAGAATAATTTTTAACTTTAACTTTAAAACTTAATATGTAACTTGTGACAAAACCGCTTGTAGATTAGAAGTAATGAAATATTATTATCCTCAGTTGATTGATGCACATAGAAACATATCACTCTTCTTCCCCTTTTTTAGGAATTCAGAGACTATATGGACAGGACAAAGCATATCAGGAAAACAGGCATGATGCCTGCAAACACAGTATCACCAAATATGCTACCCCCCTCTCCTGACCTTCAATCTGATTCTAGGAAAGTTTGAAAGGACAATGGACAATCAGTAGAGATCTAAATGTGGGATGACAGAATAAAATGTATTCGAGATTTGTCTAAATCATCTGTCCCACCAATTCCAGAAAGGCAAGACATTCAGATAAAAGAAAATTTAAACAAATATATAACAATATGTGATACAGGGGCGAGAGTATTTATCATAATAAAATCAGAAAGTAACATCAAAATAAACTGTACAGTAATAAACAGGACTCTAAATTCCATAATTTGGATCATATTATAGAAAAGCCTTTCTTTTATGCCCACCAACCTAACTTCTATGGATACTATGGCACATAATAAGACCTTTAGTAACAAATATGGGCAGAAAGACACAACCTCATTTCCAGTCCCAAACTTTTAGATGTATAAGTAAGAACTGGGTATTGCATTGGCCCCTGGAAGCCAGTGGGAAGCCAATGTAGTTGTCATTGACCAGTATTATACGATTCACAAAACACATTTTAGACAAAGAGGATAATTGTCATATTTATACTGGCTAATTTTATGAAAATTTCTCAAGAGAAGTCTCAGGTAGGGTGTATTATCATAATACGAAAAAGTGATTACATAACAACCTCAATTTGCAGTACTAACATGTATGCCCCTCAGTGCCCAGTGAGACTGACTGGCTCACAATAATCAGAGATAATAAAACAAATAATAAGTAAAAGATGAGAAGTGTGACACACCATATGGAATGAAGTACAGGGTCTCACTCTCCCTTGACAAAGGCCTAAATGAAGAACCACAGCTTTTCTCAACAACGGGAGTGGGGCGGGGAGAGCATCCATATCCCAGGAGATACAGTTTATATAATATATAAAGCAGACTATTATATATCAAATAAAAGCTGGTGTACTGGACAAAGGCACTATTAACCATAGCAGTTGGCCTTAAAAAGTATAATACACAGTGCTTTTTTTCTGGGGGAACGCACCGGAACGGAGTTCCGGCACCTTTTTTTCCTTAGACTTCTTTTGTATATTAGTATATCTATGGTGCGCATGTGCAATACGACGGGAGTTCCGGTACCTTTTTTTTTTAGTTCCGGTACCTTTTTTTTTTAGAAAAAAAGCACTGATAATACATACAATCAACCTTACTCTTGCGGGAAAAACACTTTAACCCTTATGTATAACAGAATAATTGAGTTGGAAGAGACCTTAGAAATCTTCTAATCCAAGCGCTTGTTCAAGCAGGAGACCCTATACAATTTCAGACAAATGGTTATCCAATCTCTTATTAAAAACCTCCAATGAGTTATATTCCTAGCTTGAGTTGGATTGTTCTCTTGCCCAAAAGAGTTTGAGACTCAGATCCTCATTTATTCTAGGTAATGGTTCAAGGCTAATGCAGCCTTATGGATACCAATGATACAAGTTACAAAAAGCTGAGCAATCCTTGTGCTACAAATTTTGATATACCAAAGATCAAAAGGCTAAATAATAGGCCTTTTATTATTCCCCTTTTGAGAATATTTGACCAAATATGATTAGAAACATGATAAGATGGCATCTTTAATTTTCATGTCAGCTATGCTTTTGAGAAATATACCATGGTTGATTATATGAACTGGCATTAAGGGGCCGTTCTGTCAAAAATGGGTGGAAATATTTCTAAGAGAAATGGCCGATTTGGGGAAAGATTTTTTGCATGTGTTGAATGAGGTTACATGCCTACTAAATGAGCTTGAGATTAATTTAGATAATCAGAGCTGTGGCAACTAATGTGTTTCCCGACACTGTACCAGGTGTGGCATCCTGGAAAAAGCTGGCCTGCCCAATTCTGCTTATGCACATTAAACTTTATAATGTAGTCTGTGTAAGACTGTCTTCAAAAATGGGAAGACTGCTGACAGATCTGTATCAGTTACAACAGATTCCGTTTTTATGGCTCAAAGACAGCAATAAGATATTAAAGACAAGGCTATTGCAGGATTGTGAGAAAGTCCAGCATCCTAATTGGTAGATTTCAGGAATAATTGGGGATTGTTTACAGAATAAATATTTTTTAAAAAAACAGACTCTAGATCCTTGGGTAACCAGTAAGACAGAAGCTGAGCAACCAACAGAAGCTTCAAATTTTTTTACAGAAGGAAAATGCCTCCAGCATCCCTTTATATTGGGGTGGGGAATTATGGCACCTTTATGACGTATGGACTTCAATTCAATTCCCAGCATAGCTGGCTTAGGAATTCTGGGAGTTGAAGTCCCAAGGTCATAAAGTTGCCATAGTTTCCCACCTCTGCTTTATATTTTATTATTTATTTATTTATTTATTTAGATTTATACCCTGCCTCTCTTCTCCGGTCAGGGGAAACTTGAGGTGGCTATATCAATCATTCACTGATGCAATTGCATGTACTTACGCACCAACCAAATGAACACAAGTCCTGCCAGATCTCTCTTTTAAGGGCTGTCAAACTTGTAGCCTGGGCTGTCAAACTTGTAGCCTGCGGGCCAGATGCATCATGTGCTGGCCATGCCCAGTTTAGCAAAGGGGGAGGAGTCATGATACATCATGTGATGCCGCCATGACAGTGAGAATTTGACACCCCTAGTATAGACTATTCTCACAGAGCTCTCAGTTTCTTGTACTTGTACTTCTTGTACTGAAACCTCCACAAGATCGTCTTCTGTACTCTTCCTATGAGAAAGCCTCTAAGAAAGCATGACAATTTATATTATGCTTTTCCCCTCCTCTCCCCTTTTATGTTTTCTTTTCACTTTTTCACTCTTTTAAAAAGCATTTTATATGGGGGGGGGTTAGAATGTGTTTGCATTATAATTATTTTAGTACTTTGCTCTTTTCCCCTTTCTTTTTCTGTTATTATTTTAAAAGCCATAAAAATAAATAAATAAAAATGATCCATAGCTCTCTATAAATTTTGGGTATAAAATTCTATGCTGGATGTCCTTTTTTTAAAATGAGCTGAGCTGAGTTATCTGAAGGACTATTTCTTTTCACAATGAAGTACCACACGTGGTGACAATTTATCTTCTATGCTGTACAGAATTGGGCAAGGCTTTTCAGCAATAGTGCCTAGGCTATGGAACTTTTTTCTATCTATATAGAGGTATTTTGGCAGAAACTCAAAGCATTCTCTTCAGAAAAGCTTTCAGTGAATGACAATTCTGATCTGAGCTCATTTTTTAAAAAATTACTCTGTTGCTTTCTGATATATTTTTTTCATTCTCATTCATGCTTTATCTTTCCAAGCAATTATGGATTATTCGTGTTAGCACAAACTTTTAAAAAGTTCCTAGGACATTCTTCTTGGAAAATAATTGGAAA
Source organism: Boaedon fuliginosus (assembly GCA_027560395.1). Taxonomy (NCBI): domain Eukaryota; kingdom Metazoa; phylum Chordata; class Lepidosauria; order Squamata; family Lamprophiidae; genus Boaedon; species Boaedon fuliginosus. Next base: position 24,466 of record JANHGC010005988.1, on the reverse strand, counting down.
TATATATTATTCTAGTCACTTTTCCAAGCACTGTGGGAGACTTTGACACAGCAATTGAAACAAAACTCTGAGTAGACATGGTAGTTAAAAAAAAGAACAAAGAGCAGTCAGCCATTTTACAATATCTTAAAGTTAAAAGAAACAGAATAACAATTCCTGCCAAATATATTTTAAAAAGTATGAAAATATACTATGAAAATATCACTCCTCCTCCTATACCTCATTGGGGGAGGAGGACCTGATGGGTCAATTTCTCATTGTCTCTCTCTCTTAGGGAAAAGCCTGACCAAATTTTCAGCCTGGTCATAATTTAAATTTGGATTCAGTAGAATCCATTCAACTCTCTGATGCTTATTTCAGGCTGCCTCCCACTCTCCAAAAGATTTCAGTTCATCTGTCTCTGCAGGTTTTCAGAAATGCTGTTCTAATACATTCATGCTGCAAACATTTCTGTTTGCAATTTCTCAGAAACATGTGTATGTTTTAATAATCAGCTTCAAATACTGAAAATTCAGAGTACACTATGAACTTCACTTTCTTCTTTTGCAAACTGAAGAGGAAATGAGCACAGGACAGCCCTGAATATAATATAGATACTACTCAAACTACATAAAATGCTGCTGCTTTCCCATAGAAACAGGCACTTTTCTACCCCCTCTCCACAAAATATTCTGCTAAAAGTCTTGACAAGGACAAGTCCTTTCATAAAACAGTTTTCTTCTGTAACTCAAGTTTCCTTCATGCAGCTTTGCTTCAGTAAACAAAATAAATGTCCCAAATTATCAAGGAAGACCAATATTCCTTACTGGCAAGTTGAACCAGAAGTCAACTGGGTTTAGAAGAAAAATGGAATTACTGGGGAAGGGCCAAAAGGTATGACAAGTTCTTGAAGCAAAAGAGCAACACCAATCTGTAAAGGGTTCTAACAATAGCTGGCTTCTGGAAAGAGACCTCTTCAGACATTCCAGGCATGTCCTTTTCTCAGGAGGATTAAAAAAAAATTGACAGAGGGTGCTTCAACTCTGCTTTGCCTGTTATTACTGGGAATAAAAATATGTTTGATTAAAAGTTCATGTTGTGTTTCCTTAATCTAACAAATTGGTACTTAGAACCTATATTCCTTCAACCACTCAGAGCGGAGAGATACAGGTACTACGTTATGTCATGTCCTCCTATATAGAGTTTTTCACACACATATCCTTTGTGGAAGGGAGAATTTCTCTCCTTTTTTATACTGTGAATATCTTGCATGGTGTTTTCAGTTACACTAACCACCAGCAGACTCAATGTGATCAATTGTTTCTTGTTTGGGACTCCCTTTGGTAGCCAGGCATTATTCCATAGAATAGAGATGTTATTTTATAACATACTAATTTTTGGAGAAGTTCAGGGTTTGTTTGTTTTTTGTTTATTATTATTCTGTTTATTATTTTTGGATGGATAAATTGCTATGATAAGTAATCATAATTCTTTCTCAGTACTCCACTTTATTTTCCTAGGTTTGTTGAAGGATGGTATAAATCCTTTGCAACCCTGAAGGACATGCAAATCGGGTAAATAATGGAGACTGTTCCCTGTTATCTGCCTTTCCGTTTCCAGAATTTTATCTCTCCCTGATAAACAGCTCTTTATTTTTCTACTCTTTCTCAGTGCTTTATTTTTTTATTGTGGTATTCTACTTAGTGTACTTCATTTCAGTGAAGTGTTTTGGCAATGAGATTGTGTTTTTTATTTCTCTGAAGCCTCTTTAAATGCCTATACATTCACACATACCATTCAGTCATTTCACAGCTAAGGCGAATGCAAAACTCTATACCTCTCCCATAATAATGTTATCTAAAGTTTAAGCTTCTTTGGAAAAAGGAAGAAGTTGCTTTTCTATTTCACTGGAGAAAAATGGTTTCCAAAATACCACAGTCCAAAAACTCAATCATTTTAGCATAGCACTAGAACTAGTTTAAAAACATTTACATCTGCTTTAGTCATCCAGCATCAATATCTATGGAGATTCTCCGTCATCTAGGCCATGGTTGTCCCAAAGGGGCTTTGCATAAATAGAATTGAATAAATCAGTTTGTTATGTTAATGTAGCTAAAAGTACAAGTCATATTATATTAAATAATTGAGATTCTTTAGTAAATAGTTTGGTTTTTTAATTTGAAGCTTTCTTTTGATCAATCAAAATTTACTATGTAAAAAGTATAATGGCATAAAATTCAGTCAGTATTAAGTTAAGAAGACTGTGAGCACTATTTATTTTAAATGTTAATCTTCCTGAAACACTCCTCTAGCAATGAGGCATTTTATTTATTATCGTTTTAGGCACAAAGTTCCATTGTTAAAATGTTCCAATGAAACTGAGGCTAAAAAGCAAGGAGATATGATGTGGTTTGAAATTTAAGGGTCGGCGTTGGAGAGACAAGGGTCTCAGTTCAAGGATGGCAGAAGTCTTGCCAGCAGCAATTAAAAGAATACTAAGATATTTAAGGGGTACCACCGATGCAGTTCTATTATTAGAACCGAATGATAAAAGTACAGCTCAATTATTATGTTACACCAATGCAGATTGGGCTAGTGACATTAAATCTAGAAGAAGTACCTCTGGTTTTCTTATTTACGTTAACAATTGCCCAATCTATTGGCATGTTAGTCAACAGTATTTCATTTCATGTTCTACAACTGAATCAGAATATGCCTGCATGTTGGAGGCAGGCAATGATTTGCTCTGGTTTGACTCTCTTATAATGAGCATATGGAATAACCCAGTATACCCGATACCATTGATGGAAGATAACACTGCTGC
>JANHGC010005987.1:0-12010 GCA_027560395.1 Boaedon fuliginosus | reverse complement strand
TTAAGGCAACTGATTGGGGCAGGACAGCATGTCAACAAGAATACACAGACCCATTGCAAAGCACTAGATTATTCTTGAACTACTGGAAATTGGATGAAAAGATAGGATAACTTTGTCTCAATTATTCTTGCAAATACCTTACAGTAGGAAAAAAATAATGTACCCATCCTTTTAATATTGTGGCCTATATCCCATTATACTCATTTCCCAGAAAAAAATAAAATCATCCCAATGCTCTCAAATCTTCCTCCTCGGCAAACTTTCTGCCAGTGCCAAGTTATCCTTTTGGAGAGTATTATGGTCTCTCTGAAGTGGAAACTAGGATTGATAAGGAAGAACTAGGCTGTCCACTCTTTTCAACATGAATAAGTGGTCACTATAAAGATTTATAAACCCCTTTCTTGATAAGGAGTGTTCTGGAGAAACAGATCAAAAAACAGATATAATACAGAACTACATGAATTGGTAGGCTAAACTCTTAACCCTGTCAAATGAGAGGGGAAAACAAAATATAAAGTTCTCCCATTAAACATTACACATCAAATATGATGGTTGATCTGTTTTACACTGTACCCTAGTGTTGCTGTTTTGACTGTGAGAACATTGGAGAGATCAGGTCAGGAAAAGGGTGAGGATTCTTCACTCTTTCCTCAGTCCCAGAACTTGACAAGAAACAGGAAAACTGAGCTGTGAGGTAGAATCAGTTGGCTTATTTTCATTGTTCCTCTTCTGAAGATTCTTGGGAGATGTTGACCTCTTCTTCATCTTTCTCCTACACAGGAAAAAAAAATAGCATTGGGAAGATCTGCTGCTATATTGTTCTTGTTTTACGACTAATCCTCATACTGTAGCAGGATTGAGGAACACCATTCCTCATTGTTGCACAGAGGCTACTGATCCGCCTTCCTTATAGAGGGAAGAAGGTGGCAATCAAAAGAAGAACTTCAAGGAATGGCTTTGCTCTTCCTGTTGTAATGCAGACCAGTATGCCCAAGCAAAATCACGTTCCTTTGTTAGCATTCATTTGTTGTATAATGTCGTCATCAAAGCACTTACAAAATGAGAAACATCCAAGTTCTAGAATGTTTGCTTTTGAAGTCTATTCCTATTACAGGCAATCCTTGACTTATGGTGCTTTTTGCCCCAAACTGGCAAAACATATTGCATTTGTGGTCACCTGACCATGAGACACTAAAACCGATTGGAAATATAAGCAAATTGCTATGCATCCAAAATGCGACTGGGGGGTACGTGCATGTAATGGCAGCTGTAATTTTGAGTCATAAAGAGCCTTTTAAGAGTTTGTTATAACTTTGAATGATCGTTAAATGATCAGTTGTTAAGTCGAGGACTACTTGTACTCCAGAACACAGGCAATTTATTTTTAACTGATTGGGATCATACACTGGAACCATCAATTTCATAGAATGTAGGCATCTGAAGTCATGTTAAAGATCATTGTTCAATCCTTTGTTTAATGCCGGATTTCCCTAAAATATCCTCAGTAAATGACCATCCAATCTGCATTTGAAAACCTCCAGCAAGGGGAAATCCATCACTGTTCTACACCAGGGGTCCGCAACCTTAAACACTCAAAGAGCCATTTGGACCAGTTTCCCACAGAAAATACCAGGAACTACAAAACCTGGGTGGGCATGGCCAACTCGACGTCACTCACTCCTACCCAGTCACATCCCCGCCCCCCGCCAAGCCTACCCAGATTTTGTGGCTCCTGGTATTTTCTTTTCTCTGGGAAACAGGTATCTCTTTCTCCCTTTCTCTCATTTCTCTTTCTGTCTCTTTCTCCCTCCCTCTCATCTTTCTCCCTCTTTCTCTCCTCTCTTTTTTCTCTCTCATCTGTGTCTTTTCTTTCTCCCTCTTTCCTCTCTTTCTCCCTTTCTCTCTCTCTCTCTTGTGTGTATGTGTGTGTGTGTGTGTGTGTGTGTGTGTGCCCTCTTGAACCATTTCCCAAAACAGGTGAGAGTTGCGGGGGTTTTTTGCTGATGTTCTTTCTTCTTTGGGTGCTTTTTACCATATGATTTAAACCAAGGCTGGCTGGCCCGGCTGCAGCCGATGCTCCATGTCGTAATGGGCTCCAGGAGGAGTAGGGGATGCCATCTTCCCCATTGGGAAGTATGTTAAATTTAAGTGTGCTGTGCAAGGTGCTGCAACAGCAGCAAGCAGGTCATGGAGGCGACAAGAGCCGTCAGCCGCAGCCAGGCTAGTGTCTCGGGGCAGAGAGCAAGTTGCGCATCTTCCCGAGCAGCTGAGGTGCACGCAGCACCAACAAGGGTTGGAAGAAGAGGCAAGTACAGGAGCGCTTTGCTCCTGCTCTGGAATATGGAGCAAGTCTCTATCCGCCACTGTCACCCTTACCTTCTTAGGTGAGGAGTGACTGGGAGGGTGAGGGGTGGGACCAGCCAGTGGCGGGATCATCCGACAGGGAGCCGCAGCAGAGGGCCCAAAGACCCGCATGTGGCTTTGGAGCTGGGGGTTGCCAACACCCATTCTAGACAAACAGTTCGACTGCATATAATTTGTTCCCTTTGGAAATTCCTGCTAATGTTCAGAGTGAATATCCTTTCATTTAATTTCAACCCTCCAATTCTCATCTTACTATGATATCTGAAGTAGGCGTTTGATATATGTCTTTTGAAGTATGGTAGTCCTCAACTTACAGCCATTTATTTGTTCAAAGTTACAATGTCACTGAAAAGTTGCTTATAACCATTTTTCACACTGTTGTAGCAACCCATGATCATGTGATCAAAATTCAGACGCTTGACAACTGGCATAGATTTATGACAGCTGCAGTGTCCCAGGGTCATGTAATCACTTTTTGCAACCTTTTGACAAACAAAAACAATGGAGAAGCCAGATTCATGTAACAATTGTGTTACTAACTTAACAACTGCAGGTTCATTTATCAACTGTGGCAAGAAAGGTGGTAAAATGGGGCAAAACTTACTTAACTGCTTTGCTTGGCAATGTAAATTTTGTGCTCAACTGTGGTGGTAAATTGAGGATTACCTGTATGCCTTTCTTCATAGAACTTGTTTTCAGACCCTTTTATTCTGATAGGTCTTTTCTGAAGCTACTCAAGCTTTTTTTGTGTCCCTGCCTAAGTGCAGGGCCTAGAACTGGACAAAAGTTATTTAAGAAAGACCCAACCAGCATAACACACTAATGAAACAAACCTAATGAGCATACAGATAGGAGGTTGGCATAAAATAATGTTTCCCTCAAATACCTCCAAAGTGAACTGCTTCAAACACAGAATTAATCTTGGGCTTTTGAGTTGTCATATATTCAAGTTGCCACAAGAGGGACAGTGGCATTAAAAACGAAACAAAAAAATAGGTCCAATGTTTAAACTCCCTCTGCGGTCTCCTTAAAAGTTTATCCTATCCAGCAAGTAAATTCCTAACATCCACACTCGTCTAGGCCTAAATAAACAAGTGTTTGTATATGAGGGGAAGCATTTCTTCCTGGAGGTCTCTCTGGCCTGCTCTTTTAAAACTAAAACAAATGCTATTGGAATGAGATGAGTCATGCTTGAGTGCATGTGTGAGTCAGCAACCTTGACTTCCTTGTGTTTCATTCATAAAAACACACATTTAAACCACTGTGGAATGTGCTTGCCAAGTCTGTTCAGCAAGTTGGAGGGCAAGAGAAATCGTTTAGCAAAGGAAGGAAATAATCAACTCTACTTAACCTCTCTCTTTGCTAAAAGAAGACACACCGCGAAGGCTTCAGTTCCACTCAAGTCGGAAAAAGATTTAACAAGCTCAAAAGATGTTGAGTGAAATGGATCATGAAACATTTGAAAGTTTGCAATTTAAATGGATATATTATTTGAAAGGAACTTGATACATCCAAGTGATATTACAGATAGAGGCAGAGCAGATTAAATACTGAATTAGTTAACAGTTCTTGAAAGTAACCCAAAGTCAGTGTTAGAGGAAATGACCGTATTCTTTGGTTTACTGTTTTAATTTTCATGAATTGCCCTGCTGAAGTGATCTTCAAAGAATACTTTATTATTGTCTTTCCCACATACCCTACTTGGGCTTCAAAAATAATAGCATAATGTATATATTTGAACTCATGTGAATTCTGGCTCAATATTAACGTTAGCAGAAAGGCAAGCATAATGTAGCAAGTGTGACATTTTAGCAATAGTAATTGCTGCAGATAACAGAAGGTTTCTTATTGTCAAACATCCAAGTTTTAAGAAATTAAAGACCAAAATATGTAATTTATTACAATTTTTGTTATAATTGTCTATGTCATGATTTAAAAGAAATGGTTTTTCAAGAGATCATTTCAAATCTGATTCCCCATTTTGGAAGCTGCCTGTCTGCTTATTAAGAAAGCTTGCAATTAGCTGTTTCTGGCAAGGACTGTTCCTTATACAGCTGGTGACAGATGTGAACTGCAAAGCCATCAGCCACTTCTGATATTCAGACCAATATGGAGTCAACAGCATGCTCCACATTCTAAATTAATATTTAGAATTTTTTTGAATATTTTCAATTTGTTTGTAAGAATCAACGGGATTACAACAAACATGTTTGTTATGATCCCAGCTCCTTCAATAAATGCTTCTTTCAAGGGCTCTACCCAGTGGTGGGTTTCAATTTTTTAAACAACCGGTTCTGTGGGTGGCTTGATGGGTGTGGCTAGGTGGTCATGTGACTTAGTGATGTCACAGATCACACCCAGCCCCACCTCCTGGCCACTCGCCTCAAAGGAATAAGAGGTAAATTCACCAGGTTGGGGCTAATCTCACCACTGGTTGGCCTCGCTCCTGGCCATTTTTGGTCTGTTTTTTGGCCTGTTTTCAGGCGGATTTTGAGGCTGTTTCCAGACCATTTCCAGGTAATTTTTGGTCAAAAAACAACCAGAAAAACAGGTGGGGGCGGGGCCAGCTGGTGGTCTGATTTGCTGGTTCTCCGAACCATGCAGAATCGAAGAAGGGGTTCGCCTGAAGTAGTAGAAACCCACTCCTGGGTCTATCCAGCCTGAAATCGTTTGCAGATATAGTTTAGCTTATTTTAAAGGGAATCTATTTATTAATTAATTACATTTTTATGCCGCCCAGTTCCCAAAGGAGTTTGGGTGGCTTACAACATAGATAGCAATAGCACTCAGATTTTATATACTGCTTATCAGAGTTTTACAACACTCCCCAAGCTGTTACAGAGTCAGCATATTGCCCCCAAACAATCTGGGTTCTCATTTTACCGACCTTTAGAAGGATGGAGGGCTGAGTCAACCTCGAACCTGGGGGATTTGATCTGACAATCTGCTGAACAAGTCAGCAGAGTCTGCAGTACTGCATTTAACCACTGTGCCACCAAGGCTCTTTTTGTCTTCATAGCTGGGCTACAAATGTAATGCCAACATCCAGCATTCCTGGGCAAGATCCAGTAACACTGATATCTGCCTATCCTTTCTCCACAACTCACCTCATCCATGATGTCTCAGATAAATTTACTAGAGATCTCAAGAATGGAAGGCTAGTATTGGCAATATCATTCTGAATGCGCCTATGGATTTCTCTGTCCTTCATGTCATTAAAATTGAGGAGGGAAATCCCCATCAAAATATATGGCAAGCATCCTATAAAGCAGATTATCAGCTTCCAGTATTATGTTTATTTCTATGAATAGCTTACCCAGGCATTCCCCAAAATAAAATAGAAAAATATGAATACAGTATCTTAACTGAAGAGAAACCAGAATAGTGAGAATCTACAGGTCAGATCTGTACCTGGAAACACAAACCCTGCCTAGAAATAACACAATAATAAACTGACAGACCATGTCCTATGGGCTTAAAAGTGTGATAAAAGCTTTTGTTTCAGTTTGTCTTGTGATGAATGACTGTTTTGTGACAGCCATTTTGTGAATCCCCCCACAACATACTCTCAGAATACAAAAAATGTCCATTCTTTCGGAAATGGTTGATTTATCATTATTCTTGAGCATGCATTTGTGGTATTTGACAAACTAATTTGGTAATTAATCTGCTACAAAGTATATTTGGGTTCCCCACTTTAATTTAACACGAAGTCCAAATTTCAATGTAGAATTTTATCTGGGCCCCTATAGGAAATTTAAAGTGGCCACCTGTAAGGTAAATCCCAAGCTAGATGAGTCACTGATTTAAAGGGACTTTCCAATATTTCTCCAAAGAATATCTAGCCTTTTGTGTTGTTGTAACTTTTATTATAAGATGTATAGAGATAAACGTTAAGAGGTAAGATATACTTCTTTTTGATGAAGATGGTATAATGGAACATAAACATTATCAGAAAGAAGAAATAATCAGGAATTATAGCAAAAAGTCAGAGAAAAGTCAGACAATCTTGCCTTGTGATGTATAAAAGTAACGCTAAAGATAGGGCACGTAATTTTATTAGGATCAATTGGAAAACCTTTTTTTTTTTTTGTGGTAAATTCTTGAATGTAGACCAGAATCTCTTCAGGGATTATTAAAAAGAACAATTGCTCTAAGCAATCAAGGCCAGATGAAACTGACTGAAACTCACTCTGCAAGAATGCCATAGTGGCAACACTAAATCTGTGCTAATTAACAGAACAAGCCACTTCCTGTTACTCACTTTAGGGCAAGAAGGAATAATTATAAACTGAAAAACAACATGTATAAAATGTTGAAAAGATAGGATTGAAAACAAAATAAATCTCAGAAAACCTAAGCAATCAGATTTAGCTTTGATAGGCAACATAATCTTGAAATTTCCAATAAAGAAGCATTAAGTTTCCTTATGCTGCATCAATCATTTCTGGAAGACAGTATCAAAAACTCATCAGGTCCATGAGAGGATTGCATCTCAATGGATGTTGTTACAGAAAGGTCCAAAAATTAGAATAAACACAACAAAATGTCTCAGTCTATGATCTATCTTTACATCACAGCATTTTTCACCTGACATGGTAAACCTGCCTCCTCTTGAACGTTTTTCTAAAGTGCCTATTGGAGAAGAATCAAAAGCACAGTCAACTCAGATTCTAAGATGATAGCACTAAAAGCTGGTGTTAGGGAATGATACCACCAATTTATTCTTCAGACCTGCTCCCTATTCCTACATGCACCATTTCTATCACCAGGTGCAAGCCTTACAGACTAGGCTAAAAAGCATTACATCTTTTTTGACTAGTAATGGTGAAAAAAATCTATGGTTAATATTACATTTTACTAGTGGAAACACTAAGGCATAGTTTATAAAAGGCATGGGTCAGAAAATTCCATTTGCAAAATTCCAGATTTGTGAGCAACAGCTATAAACAATACACAAACCTGAATATGACAAATTTAATTACATTCACCATATTCATCTCTCTTAATCCAATAATTTTCCCCATCCAGTGTAGCCCACTGGTTGCAAAAAGATTGAGATTCAAGAGTATAAGAGATTAAAATAATCTCCCCCCACTCTTTTTCTTCTTCTTCTTTATATAGATACTTCTTTTCAAAATCAACTTACTGATTTTTTCGGTCGACCTCGAGGCTTCCTTCCAGGTGTTGTTACAGCAGCTTTCTGGAGAAGGAAGGCATAAAGATGATCTTTAAATGAAGACCAAAATTACAAGCTATTGCCATCTACAAGAAACCCAGATTTCTTTTAAATTTGCTTTGTATTCCTTCATTAATTAAAAGGTTGTTGTGATATTGGAGCACTTTTGTTCAGATGGAGTCCCTGAAAATCAATACCAGTAGCAGGCAACATTTCTTTTAAAATAATACATTTGTTTTAAAATAGACTGTCTTAACTTAGCATCTTCTTGATGTGTAGGATGAACCCCATTACCACAATCTGGGTGTGTGAGAGTAGCAGGACAAAGTTATGGAACTGGTGACCATGGTACTATCTTATATATGGTACTATACTATATAAATACTAGAGCTTTGGCTATTAAGCAATATAAGATTTTAAATTAATAATATGTATCTGGAAGATACCTGGTTGGGGAAGGCTATAGTAGACCAAAGCAAGGGACTGGTGTAATCTGTATTTCTGCTTGAGTTCAGGCACTCCATTTTGGTTTTTTCCCCCTTACAAGTTTGGAAACTTTGGAAATTACACTAGCAAACCTCAGGAACTACTACCTAATTCAACATCAAATATATTTTATTGTATTAGCCAGTAAACTAGAATTTATAATGAAAAAAGAATGACTTAATAGATATTATGAAAATATTAGCATTCCTGTATGTTATTCTTGATTATCTGGATGGACATTACAAGAAATATATTCAATGTATGAAATCAAAGTTACTTGTGAAAAGGAACTCTAATGCTACTAATAAACTGAAAAACAACCCTTAAAATTTTCCTGCTCTTAATTATATTAGTAACAACTAGCCACTAACACGAAGAAGCAAACAATGAAAATGAAACAGAACAGTGTTGCTCAAGTTATCTATGATGTGAAATGTTTTTTCTTCATCTGAACACACATAATAATTTAATTTCTACAGCTGCTAAGCTAAATAAACAAAACCTGAAATGTGGGAGATGCCACAAATACCCAAGATGATCTCAAAAATTCTAAATTAACCTTATAATCTGAGGATGTGATTCATAACAGTTGAATACTTGGGTTGGCAAAACCCTTTTTCAGTTGGCCTTGGTGTTGTCTTTTGGCATCAGAGCCACTAGTCCCTCCCTTGTTATTCTTCACCATCAATGCCACTTTCAACAGGAGCCATCTGGGTTCTAGTATCATGACTCAGAGTATGCAGGATATGAATCGTATATTTTCAAGAGAGGTTTAAAATAAAATACAAATACACAGTGTGTTAATGAAACCTTATACAAATCTTCCTACTAAAATTCTTCCCTAGCATTTTTGTATGCTACACAGGGTCAGGAACAGGACCAATATCTGCACTCTTACTATTATCTGACTGGCCTTTTAGATAAGATAGTACTCTGCCAGGTCTTTGCTTTTGGCTATAGCATCCCAAAACATTCTTACTCTGTATACAGCCCAGTCCCATTGTTCTCCTTTAATTGCAGTAAGGCAAACTCTGGATGTGTAGTTCAAAGCAGAAGGTTATTCAAGTGTCAGATTATTTAACATGCCAAACGTCTTGTCTGAAATAGTTCCAAACACCAGATGAGGAACTAGCAGGGTCACTTGGATACTGCAGTAGAAAAGTGCTTAGGGAAGTGGATCCATTATTTCCATAGCACCTTGTTGCAATCCCATTTAACCATACAGGCAGCTGTAGAAGAAACTGTCAGGCCAAAAGCAAAAGTGTGGTCATCATAATAACCTGTACTTACTGTAAAACATGCATAGTGTAAATCTGCCTTAACATCTGTAATGGCTATTTTGGATTCAAAAGGCTCCAGGAACATATTTGCTCTGTATAATAACAGCGAACGTTAAGAGCTGACTGCTAAGAGGAGGTTGCCCATTAGCAAAGGCTAAAAAATATTCCCAAATGATGCCGAGTAGCTGTTGTATGTGAGTATATCTAATGCTTTCTCCAAATCACAGAATAGACCACTTCAGAACCTAGAACCAAACATTTGTAATTCATATACTGGTAGGAACTGGAAACATCTATTTATTTATTTATTTACCCTGTTTCCCTGAAAATATGACCTCCCCTGAAAGTAAGACCTAGCTTGATTTTCACACGTGCACCCAATATACGTGTGCCCCTAACTAATAGGTTAGTCAGTGAATGACATTCCCCCAAAATAAGACCTGGTGCCTTTTTTGGTGGCAAAAAAATATAAGACAGGGTCTTATTTTGGGGGAAACACGGTATATGTGTAAGCACACAAAACAATAGTTTGTGAGGACAGAGAATTATTTTGATCTACAACTGTAAGTGAGGATCATTTAATTTACACAATGTATATTTAGTAAGAAATGAATTTTAATCAAGTAATATTAATTTTCATTCTTCTCTTTTTTTAAGTGAAGCCTCTGCCAGCATGCATAAATATACAAATGTACACAAACATATGTGGACATCAGAGGTGGCATTCAGCCCGTTCTGACAGGTTCAGGAGAACTGGTAACAATAATTTTGATTGGTTCAGAGAACCAGCAACTACTACCTCTGACTGGACCTCCCCTCCCCTTCCAGGAGTCTACATGCACCCATTTTGCTGTCAGGGTGTTTCGAGGAGGTTTTCTAAGCCAAAAATGGGGAACGGGGAAGGGGTGGTGGCACCCCACGCCCTCATGCTCCTGTTGGCTGCCAGGAGGCTTCAGGGTGGCTTTCTAGGCAAAAAATGGGGCGCGGGGGAGTTGGAGGCCCACCCAGTCACATGACCGCATAGCCATGCCCACCAAGCCATGCCCACCAAGCCACACCCACAGAACCAGTAGTAAAAAAAATTGAATCCCACCACAGGTGGACATGTTATATTTATCAATGGGAAAAAAATCTATAAGACTGACTTTAGTGGAAACACTACTTTTTAAATATGAACAAAATTTTCTGTCCAATCTTTCTATTTTAAATATAGCATTATCTTTATTTTGAGAAAATATAGTAATATCAAGTGGTATTAATCTTTTTAAACCAATTTTTAAAAATATATAATAGCTTCTTAACGTTCTTATTTTTTTTCTCCCTAGAACTGTGTGTTTTGAATTTCATTTATCTCTTATATTGTATTCAATCTGCAATATAACCGAAACCATTTGCTTCAGTATCAACAATCTGAATAAATGGAAAGGCAAACCGACTATAAAGTTATCACATGAAATACCTAGGCAAAGTATCATCACAGAAAACCAAAGTCCAGCATTACAATACTTTTTATAAGTTTAAAAGTTTCTTAAAATTTAAAAACACTACCTGTAAATAGGTGACGTTCATCATCTGAACTTAATTCATTGAGACACTGACGAGTGGAGCATATTAAATTCCCAGAAAAACATGAGCAGACATTGCAGTCTATATTAAAAGATGTTCCATGACCTTGAAATAACAGAAATATATTACTATATACTGGATTTAAAATGTAACTACTTAAATATATGCATCATTAGTATGAAATACTGCCCTTGTAGCCAAAAAATATTATTCAATGTACCATATTTTTGGGAGTATAAGACATACTTTTTTCCCCTCTAAGAGAGGCTGAAAATTAGGGTGTGTCTTATTGATTTATTTTATTTATTTATTAGATTTATACCCCGCCTCTCTTCCCCAGTCAGGGGGCACTGGAGGCGGCTTACAACACACAGGAATTGAAACGCCACCTCCTTTTCAACAGTGGAGACCGGACAAAAGTTTTTCAACTCATCCAGGTCCAGGGAAGGTTTCTTGAGGAGGGGCCTCACCACCGCCTCCTTCAAGGCCAGTGGGAAGTATTCCTCACTCACAGAAGCATTGATTATAGCCTGGAGCCAGCTGCGTGTCACCTCTCGGCCAGTCAAAACTAGCCAGGAAGGACATGGGTCCAATAAACAGGAGTGGCGCTCATCGCACCCACGGCCTTGTCCACAGCATCAGGGGCCATAGGAAGAAACTCCTCCCAGTTAACAGGACTAAGACTAGCCCCAACCACCTCAGTAGATCCTGTACATACTTCAAATGTAGCCCTGCCCACCCATTTTCACCCTCCACTCACACCTGTTCCAGGCTGCAGTGCACATCACAGTCTCCATGCCTATTCCTCCTGTTTTAGGGATCGCTGCCTCCGCACAACAGCAGATGGAAATATCAGCTGCTTGTGCTGAATCAGTCTGTGCTGAAACTGGCTTCAGCAAAGGGGGAAAAAATCTGAGGCAGATTTCCCCCCCCCTCCCCCCGCTGTATTTGCTGTGCTGAAGCCAGTTTCAGATTCAGTTTCAGCACAGACTAATTCAGGATGAGCAGCCCCAATCAGCTGTTGTGAGCTGTTGGTGAGGAATCTGCCTCTGCCTCCCAGATTTCCCCTTTGTCTTCTATTCTGACACCGGTTTCAGTTTTAGTTTCAGCCTAATTTCCCCCACCCCACACCCCC